>BMAV01019313.1:0-40923 GCA_019973955.1 Trichonephila inaurata madagascariensis
AAAAAAAGTTAAGTAACAAAAATTCTTGGTTACAAAAATTTGAAAAATAGGTACATTATAATTAAAATTACAAATATTTGTGAAATTGCTCGAAATGTTTCTTGGAAAAAAAGCTTTTCCACATGTGTTACGTAAGTGTGTTGTCGTTTTTGTTCCCTTTCTTCATCACAAATTGATAAATTCGTATCAGACTCACTGTCGTATTCATCGGTTTCTGTCAAATATTCTCATTCAGGTATCCCTTTCGTTGAAATCCAAAGACGACGCCCTACTGACAAGAAAAAGGAAAAATAAACGACAAAAATAATTATAAAAACTTTACAAAGCGAAACGAAACACGAACGTCCGCGTTCCTTATTCAGTGTCAAAATTGAAAATAAAATGTGCGTAGTAACGTCAAGGTCAGTATTCCCAGAAAAATCTGGGATTCCTGCGGACACTAAAAGGACAGCCTAGTTGATTGATTGATTGATTTAATATTAACGTCGCACTGTTCAGCTACACGAGGGCTTTTGGCGATGGACCACGTAATTTTGAACCATGGTCAAGTGACGTGGACGACACCTGAGCTGGCACCCCCCCCTCTCCTAACTACCACACCAATGGGAGGACGTTTCAGCTCTCGACAGAGTTAACGTGCATCGCTGCCCTACACGGCGGGTCTTTAGTGGTACTGGGCTCGAACTCCTGACAAGGCAAGCCACGATCCGATACCTATACCACTCGGCTACCGCGCGGCCTAGGGCAGCCTAGTATACAAGAGGTTAAGATCATGAATCAAATCTGTGTTATACGTTTTTTAAGGACCAACTAAATTTCATGTGCAATACAAAGGTGTTTTTAACAACTGCGGCGCAAAAGAGAAAACAGTATACTAGATAGATTATTTTTCCAAACTCTTATCATTACAGTAAAAAAAAACCGTTTGAAAGTTCTTTATGCTGTAAATCCAATGAAATAGAATAGATACAAATCAGCTGAAAGAAACATTGGGAAATCTAGATTACAATAGATCGAGACTTAGCTGAAAATATCGTCTGTTGAATTTACAAACAGCGGTGCTGATGACTCACTAGGAGCAGACGTTGTGACTGGGGAAGTGCTTGTATGACATTCGCTTTAAGGGAAACGTCAAAAAAGACATCATGAGTAAAATTACAAAAAACATTATTTTTATTCTTTTCCAATATATGGTGACAATTATTGACGTAATGAGACGAATAAATAGTCGGATTAAGGTATCCGACCACGTTATAAGTTGATTTTTTACCAAAATTTAACATTTTTGGTTAAATGTTCTTAAAATGTGGACTCTTCCCCCACACACAAAACCATTTTTCAATTCCTACTATTAGCTCACATTCTCTCTATATTTATCTATCATGGTGGAACTTTCAATCGTTAATAAAATGCATTTTAAAACGCTCCATTGAGCTGAAATTTTATATACATGATTATTTTGGATGACAATACAATAATTTAATTATAATTAATAAAAATTAATTGATTAAAACTAATTATTAGAAGAATTACAAACACATCCACATTGGCATCGTTTTTGGTGACATAACGACCATTTTGGTGACTTGTATCAGAACTTGAAAAGGTTTTTTTCTCACATTTTAAAGCGCTCATTTGAGCTGAAATTTTCTATACTCTATTGTTTTGGATGACAATACGATAATTTAATTAAAAGTTAATTAAAATTAATGGATTGAAACTAAATATTTAATATTTGTTGAGGATCAAACGTTCTCCGTTGATGTGGTATGGAAGGTAGAAGAGGTGTTTGCCAGCTCTGGTGTCATCCTCGTCACTTGACCGTGGTTCAAAATTACGAGGTCTTTCTAAAATAGTCCTCTTAAAGCTGTACACCACGGTGAAAAAAATCTCCCACTCTTTTGAGGAAGATGAATGTTGCTATCACACAAATCTAAAATGAACTGTAAACAAGAATCTTAAGCCTTCTCAAACTTTCAATATTTGAGAACCAATTTTCACCCATACTTTTCATCACCCCCTATACAATAACAATGTATTGAATGCAATAAAAACGTTCTTTAACGTAAAGCTACGATATGCCTTTAGTTATAAACCATACAAATTATCAAAATACGTATTAAAAATTTTGTATGACAAGTTCATGAGAGTCACTAGTGATTACTAAACTTGTTTTTAATTTAGTATTGAAAAATTAGTTATCAAAAACATATTACACACTATGATACATTAATATTATAACGGTATAAATGTGTATTTAATATTCATGTCAGAATGTATTTTATTTTGCTTCCTTTCAGTGAATTTCGTACTTATTTTAAATCTTTTATTTTCAACTTTTCAATAAGTTCGTGCCCCCAGGGGGTGCATGCCCCACAGTTAGAGAAATGCTGCCCTAAGTGATTCAAATGGATATTTGTTTTCCAGATGGTATGGCTTGTCTTTCTCACTTGTGCTATCATTGGAATCCTCTTTCAATTCACCAGATGCTCTCTTTGGAGGAGAAAGTATTGTCAACTCCTGCCTGGCAGCAAACCATGGTTCTTTGATATTCTAGCAGATGCCAAAGATTTGATTGTATATAACAAATCAGGAGACAAGTATTGCATACACCACCGTAAGTAATCACTTTCAGAAATCAAAAGCTTTAACAACTCTCAACTGGGTTATAAGAAAGTAATTAAGCCCCTACTTGATGATTCCCCAGTTGAACCAAACATTGGAGAAGAAAACTGAAAAAAGCGTCAGTATATTCAACATAGCAACAAACAAGGCACTTACATGCTGCTGCAACCCTATTGGAGACATTGGATAAAACTGCACATTCTTTTATTTTATTATTATTAATTTTATATTATATTATTTTATTATATCTGGTAAGCAGAAAAGAATTCTTGAATTCTTCTAGAAATCTGGACAGCATTTTTTCAGAGTTAATTTTTCCTGGTAGTATTAATATAGATACCTCTACTCAGTTGGTCAAGTATTATACCGCCATCAGTATAAAGCTTGATAACACCATCCTGGATGTTGTTAATGACTTTCAATGCTAATTGTCTTAGAAGGATAGGGAGATTAAATCTTTTTTTTCTCTATCTCTTGGCACCTTTGGGCACTGGTCAGCATGATGCGAAAGGCAGATTGAAGCTGGAATTGCTGCAATCTTATCAGAAATGTTCTGCTGCGGTTTCGAAACTGTGATGGTGTTGCGATACACCTCAGACTTGAGGATTCCACTGAAACAGTAATCGCACACTGACAGATCATGTGACCTGGGGGCTAGCTAGAGCCGAGATCAGACTGCTAATAGCTCTGTCAGGAGTAAAGATTGTGTAATTGTGATCTCCTCGGTTTGGTGGGAAGTCGCACAATCTAGTTGGAAGGAGCTTGAGTTCTTTTAATGTTAAAATAAATACTGAAATTATTATTATGAGTGTCCGATGTGCTCAATAGATGTAGATGTCACCGATTATTTAGTAGGAGCATCACATTCACGTCTAATCGTATCCACTCCTCAGGGCCACTTTTTATCCCCCTGTGGTATGCATTATTTACTTTTCTTTGTTCCAACTAAATTCAACTACATGGGTGTACCATCTAAACTTTTTACACTCTTGATAAATACATATTTCTTTTTTAGATATTATGAAGCTAATGGTAGAACGTTCTGAAATTTATCGAGAAAAGAAAATTTATTGCTTTTGGGCAATGTACTTTCCTTTCGTATTCCTACTAAAGCCCGATGCAATTCAGGTTTGTATCACTTTCACTTCATTTTTTAATGATTCCTACAAAATTATTGTAACTGAAATAACCAAGTGGTTCTATGTCTATCAAAACCGTTCTGAAAAATGTACCCACGACAGTCTTCTTAAAAAAAGAATTTCAAAACTCTTACAGAGAACAATCACATCGTCAAAACAATAATTTGACTTGAAACATATTGTTCTCTGAAGAAAACGAAGGCAACAATGGATCTTCCATTTTCGACCTTCGGTCATGGAACGAAGACAACACCTGAATTGACACTCATCCTTCTAACTTTCACACCACTCCACACCAACGGGAGGACTTTGAGTTGTGCGTGAGTGAATCTCCGTACACGGTGGATTTTCAGGAAAACTATTTTTCGAATCTACAACTGCTGTCAAAGTAACAAAGTCTAAAATTTATTTATATTAAGACTATACCAAAATTTCCATTAGTGGTTTAAATTATACTGTCAAAAATACAAACAAAAATAATGTTGAGTTTCTTAAAGGACTCACTCAAAAACACCATAAAAAAAGGATTTAAAATTTTAGCTCTTTTTTGTGTCCGAAACTTTAAAAACAATAAGTTATTCCTTTTATAACTAAAGAAGTGAAATTCAAACACACATGAAGTAACTTCTTAGAAATATTATTAGCAAACGTCTGTAGTACCGTGGAAGAAAACTCATCCGTTGCAAATTCAATCTAAATGCTTTCCTATCACAGAATTGGCCAAGTAAATATTTTTCTGGGCAGAAAAATATTTGTATCACTAATTAAAATATATTTAGCATCACAAAAAACACTGGTCTTTTATTTAGTCGAAAAGAATTTCCCATCATCATTAGGTTTTTGGTTTTGATCAAGAGAATCTTAATATTATTTTGATCAAGATATTTAATAATAAATTTTAAAAAATGTTACTCACAAAAAAAAAAAATATTTAAGCGGGAGAAGCTCCTATTTATTTTTGCTGGGATTTTGTTATATCCTCACTCTCAACACTATAAAGCAGGAATAATCAAACTTTTTTTCGCCGGGCCGCATACATATGTTGACTATTTCATGCGGGCTGCAACATGAGAATTAATGAGGGGGCGGGGAGGGGGAATGCTTTAAGACCAAGATAAAATACAAAATTTAAAATGTGGAAGTTGATCAAAATATTAAAATTCCTATTTTGCTTTTTAAAGTTATTATTCTTTATATTTTTTTTTATTTTTGTCACTAAATTTTTCTAAATTGGAAGCATTCAAGAATCACTCTTTCACAATTTCTGCATCAGTAAACGGTTGCATATGATTACCAATAATATAACAAACTTCATAGGATGTCTTCGTTACCGCTGTGATATAACCACTGACAAAACACTTTGTTTCTGTTGCAAAGACTATTCAAGAAAAAGCCTACTTATCTCTTGAAAGATATCTTCAAGGAAAAGTGTCATTGAATGATTCCTGTTTATTGGTATTTTTTAAATACAACATTTTCCTGATAAATCAAACAATTACTGAACCATTTTTGTTTTTCACTATAAAATAGTCAATTTCCCAATCGGCTTGAAACAATCTATTTTTTCTTCGAATATTTTTCGCTTGCAAGATATAAAATAGTTAAAAATTAGTTCCACTCATAAAATGTTCACTACTCCACTGTTGTCTATTATCACTAATCAGGGGGGATATCAATTCGCACCCATACGACATTGACAGCAAAAAGCAAAACTGATATATTTTATTTTTTAACACAAAGAATTTTTCACCCAATTTTCATGAATAAACGAATTTTTAGAGCAATGGACCACGGCCGGGCCACTTAAAAAGGCCCGGTGGGCTGTAGGTTGAGTATCCCTGCTATAAAGCATTTACTTAGGGCAGATAAAATTACGTTTTATAGAATGGACTTTATAAAAATCGCAGAAACTCTTCTTGATGTTACAAAAGTCATAAATAGCCTTAGAAAAACCTTTTCATCTGCAAACATTTTCGCTACACACCGAATCTGACGTGAAATTTTTGAGAAACGCCACAAAAAGAGAGCAAGTGCTTGGAAAAGGCTCGACACAAGAGAAAGCAGACGTATGCTTATTGCTTCCTCCTGTCCACATCCTTACAGTGTCTGTAATAGTAGCTTTTATTCTCAGAAGAGCCAAAACATCATGAACATCTACTCAATAATACGTTACACCACTTTCTGCTTGCAAACCGGCGGCAAATCACCTTGGCATTGATACCACAAGTTCTTGGTATGCGACTGAAAACAATTGTCTAAGCAGTGGTCATGTAAAGTTGAGATATTCCGACATGAAGCCGTTTGGCAATAGAAGGATGCAACCAATCCGCAATTATACTCACATAGCCTACAACTTTCACGGCCTCTTTTACCCAGAACTAAGGGTCCCAGAGTCACCCATGAGAACGTTCTCCAAAGCATAATACCGCCATCACCAGTCTGAGTACATGGAGGGAACAACCATTTGACTGGTACATGGCGCACCCTGAACTGATGAGTGAGAAATCATGATTTATCGAACCAGGAAACTCTCTTCCAAAGTCTCAATGTTTCTGAGCCCACTTTAGGCATTATTGGCAATGACACTTGGTCAACAGAGGCCCACTCTGCGCTGTCCCCTATCCAACTGTGTCCGTGGAACTAAATGTTCCGAAATACTTGCACTTTGGGCCGTTAGCTGAGACCCTGTCTGGCACCGATTTTGCTTTACCAGGTTGGGCATTTTCCGACGTCCTTATTCTTTGATGATGCGTGGACGTCCAACAGCTAGGCGTCTAGTGGTTTCACCCCGCGGTTTATCCACTTTGCACGAACACTATAAACAGTAGAACCCCTACCAGTCATGCTGTTTCGGAGATACTCGTTCAGCGTCTTTGGGCCATTACAATCTGGCCTTTTTCAAATTAGCTATGACCAACCACCTTTCACCTCACTTGTAAAAGTAAGGGCAAGGATGATGACTTATCTTCTCCAGCATCAAATACCATTCTTTCTTAATCACGTGGCTTCCACATTAGCCAGACGAGTTCGTGGAAAATTGGGAAGGTGTTCATATTGTTTTGTGTGTGTGTGTGTGTGTGTGTGTGTGTGTGTGTGTGTGTGTGTGTGTGTGTGTGTGTGTGTGTGTGTGTGTGTGTGTGTGTGTGTGTGTGTGTGTGTGTGTGTGTGTGTGTGTGTGTGTGTGTGTGTGTGTGTGTGTGTGTGTGTGTGTGTGTGTGTGTGGCTGGCCGGTGGTTACTTGTAAATTTTGTAAAAATATGTATAACTTATCAAATTAACTCCCTTTTTAATCTCACGCTACTCAAAATTTCTCTTGGTACATTGCTGACTTAATGTACCGCAGGAAAAAATTCTAGAAATTTATTTTTGTGTCATCTATGTAAAGATTGAGTTACATTAAATTTATTTATCGATAATTTGTGATTACTGATTCCCTATCGATATTTTTCTAGAGTCTGAGAGATTATTGACTTCACTCTATAAAACAGCAGCAGGACTATCGGTAACGGACCGCGTATTTCTGAACCTCGGTCAAGTGACGAGAACGACACCTGAGCTAATACCCCCTCTCTCTCTCAACGTTTACACAACGCCAAAGGCATTGAGCCCCGACTGATTGAACGTGAATCTACCCTTCTACACAGCGTGTCTTCAGTCGTACTAGGCTTGAGGTCATGACTTTTCGATCACTAGTCCATGACCAAACTTTTTCTAATATAATCATTAAATTTGGTCATTAAGAGCTTTGAACTTTCTGAAGCTTTAAACTCTACATATAAAAATAATTTGTTCACTATTTTTAGAATAGTTATTTTAGTATATGTATAATAATAGAAAAATGTTCGTAAAATTATATAAATTAAAATTTTTTGCTTTGCTCTGTTCCAATAAGATGCAGAAATGCAAGTCTAAATTACTCTTTTATAAAACCTGATCTCTAAATGACGTCATTACTTATTGAGACAATAATGGTACATAATGTAATACTTTTTTTTCTCAATTTCTGGCTTCCCATTAATTCCCGACAAATTTAACACAGGGATACGAGAATTGATGATTAAGAATAGCAACCGACAGGCAAATTCCTCACATGAGCTGACACACGATATCCTGTTAGCAACATTCAGCAATAAAACAAAAAAAGACAGCTCAGCGATGAATTGGGTCTACCATATTGCACAGAACAACTCGACTGAATAAATTTGGAATATGTTTGTTTGTTGTGTATATTAAAATTGATGTGTATTTTTAAAATTGGGAATTACCTGCACTTTATAGAAGAGTACCCTGAAAATGATAGGATGAAAATAATCCCTATAAAATTGGTGACTATTTTGAAAAAAAAAATAAGTGAACACAAAAGTTTCTTAGCGCATCTTTTTGTTGTTGCTGTTAACATTGTTGATGACGCTATTAAATGACCTAAAAAATATTTCAATTCAAAGCATTAATTTTAGAACTTTTTTTTTTAATTTTCAGGAAGCAATGAAAAGTAAAAAAAGCCTCGAAAAGAGCTGGGTTTACTGTATGCTACGGCCCTTAGTTGGTTCAAGTTTCTTCATCTGGTAATTTTATCCATTCAGTTTTATGGATGTATATAATTTTAGTAAAATATCATTCGAACTTCCCTGTGATAGGATCTCTTTGCTTTATCAATAAATACGGAAGTAATTAATGTTGTAAAGAGACATTTTTGAACTATGTAGGCTGTGATCGTTATACAAAATGCTACTTCAAAAAATAGGACAAAATCTTACATTCTGTATAAAGTGTTCAGGGCGATTATAATTACGGCACCACTTTCAAAATAATGTGTAAAAATCACTGCTCAGAATGACTTTAAATTTGACCTGAATATCCTTGAAGGTGGATGAAATAGTATGGAATAAGAAAAATAATATTTGCGTTTTCATTGTTGCTTTTTGTACGGTTTTTGACCACATTTGCACCAAATTTTTAATTAATAGTTTTCAAAAATTTTTTTTTGGTTTCACCCTATGTATATGTATTGTATAAATGAGTTTTTGTGCTCAAATTACTTCACAAAAAGCTAACCATTCAATTCTTTACGGAAAAAATTTAAAATTTATTAAGTGATTTTAAAATGCTACTCCTACAATAATTAACCTCCACACTGATTTACAAGTACTTCAAACTATGTTTAACAAAAATTTATATGGGGTTTGAATAAATTTCCCCCAAATTGTAAAATACCTTTTTTTTTTTAGGGAATTTGTCTTTTCCCTTAAAAAATTTTCTAAATTTATCGCCAGAGCTCAGGTGTCCCCCCTTTTGGGGGAGGAAACGGGATTAAAAAAATTACCTGCAGGATTGGTATCCGTTTATATGTTCCCAAAATTTAAAAAGAGATACAAGCTTCCAGAATGTACTAGGCCCGGATGGAAAAAAGTATGTTTTTGAAAAAAAACCCCTTTAATTTTTCCGGGAATTAAAAAGAATTTTTTTGGGTTGAAAGATTGGGCCCAAAAAACCCCAAAATTTTGAAGAAAAATGGGCCTTTCTGGAAATAAATTGTTAAAGGTTTTTTTTTCCATCGAGTTTGTAAAAAAATTTTAATATTAAAAAAAATTTTAAGTAAATTTTTCATTTGGGGATCAAAACCGAAAAAAAGCTATTTTTATTAAATAGTTACAATTAATAAAATATGTATATAAAATATGACAGAATCACAACATTAAAAGGGTGGTAATTCTTTTTTATTAATTATCTTTAAAAAGTATCGTTTTGGGGTCACCCAAACAACGCGTCTTTAAAATTTCAGTTCAACTGAATGCTTTAAGACGTGAAAAAAAAACCTTTTGTTTTGGCATTTTTATCGCCAAAAGGGTAGCAAACCCCCAAAAAATGATGGAAGGGGCCTTTTATTTGAACTTTAAATAATTTTTTAAAATTTCAATTAATTTTTATTAATTATAATTAAATTTTGAAATTGTCTCCAAAATAATCATGTATATAAATTTCAACTCAATGAAGTTGAAAGAAAATTTTATTTCAAAAGATATTGGTTTAAAAAGAATTTTGGGAAACAGGGGTGTAATGATTACATAAGACCGGACATCAAAAAGGGTGACCCCCGGGTCCCGGGGAAAAAAAATTTAAAAAGAACACAATAAACGTTAATCAAAAAATTGAGTAGTTTTTATCCTTCCGTAGGAAAATTGGGGTTTTTAGTAATATTTTCCCAAAAGTGCTTTAAAATGCCCTTTTATTAACGATTGAAAAATTTCCCCCAAGATAAATTTTAAAAAAAAAGAGAATGTGAGCTAACAGTAGGAATTGAAAAACAAAATAAGAGCTATCATAACTGAATTTTTTTAGCTTAGAGCTTTCACATTTATTAAAATTACAGAAAATTATGTAAATAATAATTCAGGTCAGAGAAAACTTTTATTTGAGTCAAAGTCACAATTGAATCGTACTGCGTCCTATCAAAAACCGACTTTTAACATCGCATGCGGTACGATCTTGCTGTTGCGGATTGACTTTTCCCTAACAGTGCCACAATTGTTGAATGACTTGAAAGTCATTTTTTCCGTCAAAAAAACCAACAATTCCTATTGAACAGTACAGCTGGTTTAAAAAGCAAATCATGCCAAAACCATCGTAATTCGATTCAAAATGCCATTTGTAGTCGAATCCTTTTTCGTTATTCTGCCGCCCCAACCCCATTTGGGGAATTTTTTTTTTTACCCCTCCGTCCCCCCCCTTTTTTTATGAAATTTCAGCCAAATTTGAAGTGACCTGACCCGGGAAACTTTTATGTTTAAACCGATAAGTAAGAGGAAAAGAGGCATGATTAAAGGTACCAATGGTTTGAGCCCGTTGCAGATTCAGTTTCCTCCCCTTTGAACCGGCGAACCATCGCGTTAGAACTGAGCGGGGAACACATCATCCAGGACTTCAACCCATCCCGATCATCATTTGTAAAAATTGGGTATGCCAGTCTCTCGGGAAAATATTATCAGATTTTCGTAATGAGTGATTTATGAAGAATATACTGTTCAACACGAGCGCGAAGCAATTAAATACCTTCTGTTTCAAAAGAAGGTTAGAACAACGTAAGTAACATGTGATTGTGTATAATCTAAATGAAAAGTATATAGAACATACCGAAGTATCTTGATGTGTCAGAAATATAACTAGCTATGCGAACAAGGGTGACCAAAATATGTGCCCAATGGCACCCCATAATGTCACCTGAATGATGCTTTAAGCTACGGTTAACGACAGGTGAACGTCTGGCCCTTTACCGCGATGAATTTCGTGGGCCTTGATTTGACATCGTCAAACAGGTGGCATTAGTAACAACAACAGCAGAATTTAGCATGGAGCTCTATATAGGCCTCACTAATTTTACATTCTCAGAACTTTCATGGAATCACGACCAACGCGAATCGCAATACCACAGATCGAAAAACCGGAAACAGAGCAGGTCACGATTCGGGAGGGAACCGATACATACGGGAATCTTCGTTCGGCACGTGGCTTAACGTCTTTAGCCATGCAAAAATTCGAGTGAGGGGGAATATTAACGTGCATTATTTAGTCCCGGCCCAGGGCCCTGTCTTTTTGAGCCTAATCAAGTGACGGGATGACACCGAGCTGGCACCCTTTTTTACTTTCACACCCCCCAAGGGGAGGGCGTTTGAGCTTCGACGATTTAAATGGCATCTCCCCTCAACACCGAGGGTCTTCGGGGTGGAAAACCCATAAGAAGGAGTCCATTTCCTTGACTCGGGGAACGTGGCCAAATTCGAATGATATGTGCGAATGAAAATCTGCCCCCCATTTTTTTTAATGAAATCGCTGTTGTTACTTTACTTGCGTCCAAAGGGGCCCAAAGGGTTGGCCGTTCCCTAACCCCGACAGTGTTAAATTGAGCCTTTTTAGGAATCTGTTTTCGAAACTGAAATATAAAACTTTCCCTTTTCTGTAATTAAAGGTTTTTTTTTAAAAAATGGTAAAATATTTAAAATATATTGTTTTCTTTTTTTAAAAAAAATTTATCAAAAGTATTCTGAAAGTTTTAAAATTTATTTTTTCATAACTGTTTTAAAAAATATTTTAAAATCTCCAAAAAATATTCAGTATATATAGTTACATATTTTTTGGGAGTAAAATTTAAAATATATTATTTTAGATTTGTGAAAAGGTAACGCAGTTTGAAAAAACATTTTGAGAAAATTGCATTTTTAATGAAAAGGGACAATCACAAAAAAAAATAACTTACAACATGTATTTGCCATATTTTATTAAACATTATATCTTCTTAATTTTTTTCATAAAATAGGGGAAAAAAAAGTCTTAAAATGTTCAGAAAATAAATATAGTATTTTTCAGTTTTTGTTCAACAAGATTTTTTTTGCATTTTACTTTTTCCAAATTATGTAACAACGGGGGAATTTTGACTTCGATGCAACAAAAATCAAATTTTCCCCTTTTAAATCATAAATATAATGTAACCCTGTATCAATATGTAAAAGTAAAAAGGGGGAGATTTGGGGAAAAATGTGATTTTTTCGACATTGGGAAAAGGTTTTTATATGGTTTTTACGTTCAAGGGGAAACACAATTTCTAAAAGTTTTTAAAAACAAAAATTTTTCTAAACTTTTAAAAAAGGGTTTTTAAAAAATCAAAAATAAAAAGTTTTTTTGTTTTTAAACATGCAATTTGCGTATTTTTTTGCATGTAAAAAGTTTGCAACGACAAAAAGATTTCACATCAGGTTATAATTGTTACCATTTTCTGTAATACCTTTTTTAAAAAACTTAAAACTTTCCCGAAAAAAAATAAAAAAAATTTAAAATTTTGCTCAAATTAAAAATATTTTTAGTTTTTCAAAAAAATGTAAAAATTTATCATATGAATTTTTTAAAAAATTGAATTTTTTCCCGATATAGGGTTTCAGTCAAAAATTTTTTGGAAAATCCAAAAAGACTCTCATGAATATAATATTAAAAATCAGTAAATTGAGGGAAAAATTTCTTAACATACATTATTTTCTGATAAAAGATGATTCAGTTTTTAAAAAAATTTTTTTGAGAAAATTGAAATTTTTACAATAAAGGGCTTCATCAGAAAAAAAATGAATTATAACATGCATTTGTACCATTTTATTAAACATTAGCATCTTTTTCAATTTATTTTTTATAAAAAGAAAAAAAAAGTCTTAAATTGTCCAGAAAGCATTTTTTAGTTGTTTTTTTAAAGAGATAATTTCAGTATTACATAATTTTTTCAATTCTGTATAATTTTAAGAATTGGTAGCCATGTTTACAGATATCAAATTTTAACATAAAGCATCATAAATATAATGTGAAAAATTATAATATGGTTTTTTGAGTTTGAGATGGTATTTAAAAAAAATACCCGATTATACGACATTTTAAAAATTTTTCGCTGGGTTTTTTGAAAAATTTAAAATTTAGGTTTTGTTTTGCGACTTTTTCCCAATTTTTTAAATTTAAAAAGTTACTCAAAACCCGGGAAAAAATTTTTTAAAACAAAAAAAAAACTTTTTTATTTTTTTTAAAGTGAAATTTATGTATTTTTTTTTTATGTAACAAGCTTCCCAAAGACAACAAACATCATATTTAATGATCATCCTTCCCTTTTTTCTCAAAAACAAAACAAAAGGGGCTAAATTTTTATTTATTTTAAATTGACATTAATTATACTAAAGTAAAATTTTTTTAAGACAAAATTTTTTTCCCAAAGCCTTTTTAGTTCACCGAACAATTATTATTATGAATTTCTTAAAATTGTCATTTTTTGTTATGATAACTGTTTTTATATTTAAATTTTTTAAAGAATATTTCAAAAATGTCCTTAGTTAAAATTGCTTTTTAAGAAACATACACACAGTAATTAATACAATTTTAAAAAAATAAATTTAAAATATCAGTAAAATTTAAAAAATTTTAAAAAAATAAACTTTAGAAAAAAGAAATTTTTATAAAAAAAAACTTACCTTTTTGTATATTTTTTAAACCAATTTTTTTTAGAAATTAAAAAGTTGTAAATTTCAAAAATTTTACTAAGCCTAGCGAGAATAAATAATCAGTAATAATATAAATTAAAAATAAATTTAAAGGGTACAGACTTAAATTTAGGTTAAATCACTAAAATAAATATAAATCCAAATTAAAACCACGCCCAAATTTTCCAAAATTTTTATATCTAACACAATTTTTGCAGTTACAAAATATCAATGCGGGGAATAAAAATAAATTAATTTTTTCAACGTTGCCCCAGATTTAAAAAAACAATGTTTACACTTCATTGTCAAATGGGCGTGGTTCATAAGCTATTTTTTTAAAAACATTTTAAAATATTGTAATTTATATAATGGCTTGTACTATGTTATATCATTAGAAAAGTCCCTATTTGGAGATTTTAGAAATATCAAAAAATCAAAACGGATTTTCAAAAGGTTATTACCCTACTGACTGCCCTGAATATTAGCATATCTGTTTTTATTTTGTTACGTGCCCCCATCCTAAAATTAATTTTAGGCCAGAAAAGATACAAAGATCCCAAATTCCAAAAACGTCTCCAAAATTTTAAAACCCCTTTTTCAACCCGCATTCCCTTTCCACGGGCAAAAAGGTCTAGAAAAAATTTAAAGCAAACCCCCGGGGTTTTGGCTATTTAGTTGTGCAACCTGTGCTGCTCTTGTTTATGTTTTCATTTAATGTTCATAATTTAGGATTATCTAATTCTATATTTTAACTCTCTCTTACAAAATTTTTATGAAGATTTTAACTCTAAAATGTAGATTGGAAATACATAATAAAACAATACGAAAACTTTGAACCTATTTTGATGAAATAACTACGCAGTGAGAGGGTTAAAAGTTTCTATAAAGAACCCTTAAAATATTGAAAAGCACTCTAAAAGGAAATCTAAGAAACCTTTATTGAGTATCAAGTCAAGAAGTTTCGTAAGGTACAAAATGGCTGCTTTTTTTTTTCATGGAGTATCGCTATTAATAAGATATCAGGTATTTTCTACTGCTTAAAATTGCATATATATATATATATATATATATAATACTATAGTAAGCTATAATAAATGATCATATAAAAAATAATAATGCATATGAAGTAAGTAAATTTAGTATGAAAGAAATTAACAACAGATTATTGGCATTTTGTAAACAATTAAATATTTCTAGCAATAAAATTAAATATCCCCATATATTTTTGACTTCTAAATTTGATAAAAAAAAATCCAGTCAAATTCCGCAGTGTAACAAATGGGTTCAGTACTTATATATCCAAATCGGGAAGTAATTTTACACAGACCATATTATACAAGATACAATAGACAAATTTAAAGATACTTCTATTACAAAAAAAACCAGCCACGATGTAATAAAGAAGGTTGAGCAAATAGAGGTATTTTCTGTGCATGGATTCGATTTTGAAGATTTATTTAACTCAGTGCTTCTCAAACTTTCACTACTGGCGACCAAATTTTCAATCATAATTTTTATCACGATACAATATCACTATACAATAATAATGCGCTTTGTCGCTAAAGCTAACATACGATCTTAATTATAAACCGTACAAATTCATAAGAAAGTATTAAATTTTGTATTTGTTACTTTTAAGTAATATATATTTTTAACAAATTACTTTTAAGTAATACGATAATTGTTATTTTTCGTATCTATAATTTTTAATTGGAACAGATTGCAAAATGATATTTATTTAAAGATTTATTTCTCCCATCATCCATTTCTAAAAGTTTAAATGTCATTAGAAAAATAGTTTAGTCTATGTTGCTCTCTATCATATCCGTCACAATTAGCATTCTTGCGAACGTCTCTGCGTGAGTCTCGGCAAACTATCCGACGTCTGTGCAAAACGTGTAATTTCAAATGTTGGTATTTTTTACCTTGCAGACCTAGCCTATTCCCCAGGAGCTGGCATCACATTTTAGTGTGGCACCGTATAATAGGCGATACCAATTACCGCAAGTAATTTTGATGCCCATTTTTCTCCTCAGTGGGAGGCACCTGAGCTCTGACGATGCAAAATTGAACTTAAGAATTTTTTTTAAAGAATTTTGGCCGCCAAGCCAAACGGGTACTTCAAGGGATTTTTTACATGCCGAATAAGCATACGACATTGCGGCTCATGACTGCTGTCGATTTTCTGCATCATGAAAATCCACAGACATGGGCTGGGGCCGAACCCGCAACCTTAGGTGCAGATGGCCAGCGACAAACCAACTACGCCACCCAGTCGACATGTGCTGAATTGTAAGGAGAATAAAACCAAGAGCACGGCAATGAATACAAAAATGTAAAATGATTTTTTTAAATGAATGCTCATATTATATAAATATATTTAAACGAACTGTGTGTGTGTGTGTGCGTGTGTGTGTGTGTGTGTGTGTGTGTGTGTGTGTGTGTGTGTGTGTGTGTGTGTGTGTGTGTGTGTGTGTGTGTGTGTGTGTGTGTGTGTGTGTGTGTGTGTGTGTGTGTGTGTGTGTGTGTGTGTGTGTGTGTGTGTGTGTGTGTGTGTGTGTGTGTGCAATTGTAATCTTAGCATTTATTATTAATGTTAAATAATGAAAAAGAATTTTAAATTCCGATAAAAAATAATTGTGTTTTTTTTTAATATTTAAAACGAGAAGATTACAAAATGTTTTAACTCGGGAGCAGACGCGCATTCGATACTAATGGTAATAGTCGCGCGGGGTAACGGAGTCACCCTGAAGATTTTTTTACAATTATTTTTATTGTAGATCAGTGTTTCTCAAACTGTGGGGCGTGCCAACCCTGGGGGGCATGACAACCCTTCAAGGGGGGCGCGAGCATATCGAAAATAAAAGGTTAAAAAAATTAATTTACTGGAATGAAAAAAAAAACAAAATACTTTCTGATATAATAAAAAAAATACAGATTTGCATTGATATGATTTATATATATCATCTGGTGAAAAAAGGTCATCGAAATAAAAGATTCTACTTTGAACGCTCATTAGCTATCTTTGATCCTATAACTAAATAAAAAAATATTTGTTTGCTTTATCCTACGATGAGAGATTTTTATTACGTTTCTTTTAACTTAAAATATTACTTTTGCTGGCTTTCGAACTTACTGGTATGGTTACCTGCATCCCTTTCTTTTTAGGAAGTTGTAAATTATATATAATTCTGTTGCGCTTTTTTCACAATGTGAAAGAAGTTTTGATACATGGATAAGAGCATATTGAGCACTTTGAAGTGATGGTGGTCAAGATTTATTTTATAGTGTGAAACATATAATACAAAATCGTTAATTCCGGAAAACTGTTTTATTTGTTACCCAATGACCTTGACAGAGAGAATCCTCTAATATGACAGTCTTAATGGGAGCTAAAATGAATTGATAACATATCTCTTTTTTTGGGGAGCGGCAAACGTTTTTTAGAATCTTAAGGTACTTGTTTAGACCGAGTTCCCCGGCACGACCACTATTTTCAAAAATATTTTCTTGAACATGCTGCATTTTCCCTATGAATAACTTAGTGGTTTAATTGTGATGTTGTACGACTGATTAAAAGGTTTATAAATGTAAATGAGCAGAATCTAAAAAATTGGGCATCTGTGATCTCTGAAAGAAATTGAAGCTGATCAAACAAGGGAAACACTTGCTGAAATATTGCATATTAATCATGTTAGCGAAAGTAAATTTGAGAAAAGCAATAGCATGAAACGAAAGGAAAAATTTTTAATAGCTACATTAGAACTTAATCAAGAAAATATCAAGCCATAACTGTACCGCAAAATGCATTCCCCTGTAAAAAGGGGCAACAAGGAAAAGAACAGAATATTTGTCATCATAAAAAGGATATTAAAATTACAAAACTGAACAAAATGTGACATTTTTTGCTTGCAAAAAATTTTCCTTTAAATGTTAGAAAAAATGTCTGTGTTTTGGGTGCCTTTATTAAAGGTCCCCCTTTGGAACAATTTAGTTCATTTTTTAGGATATTTTCAAAAATTATAAAAAAAATTGAAAAATCCGAAATAGGTAAATTTTTCTCTTAGTTAAATTATTACTGAAATTCGATTTTTATCTTGTATATTGAAAATAATTATAAAAAATTGGGGTGCATCACTCCCCGACCATTAACGTTAGTATCTTGCACACCTGATCCGGGCTTTTTTCTCGCAAATATTAAAAAAATAACAAATTTGTTATTCATTGAATTTTTTTTCTTTTTTTTTACTTAACATTTATTCTAAATGCTAATTTCAAGGCTTAAAATTACAGTTCATTAAATTTAAATATATATTCATTTCAATAAATCTTTTTACTTTTTTTTAACCCCCTTGTTTTCTCTCCTTAAAATTTAAAGTTTATATGAATAATATATTATCATTTTTTAAAAATAAACTCGTGTTAGGTGGGTACTTCGCCAGTATAAGAACAAGTTTAATAATTATCAGTGACTTCCAGGGGCTTGTCTTGCAGCCAGTTTTCGGAAGGCAAAAAAATTAGAAATTGACACTCAGGTTATTTTTGATATTTAGCTCAGATCTATTTTTTGTTTAAAAGTGCCATCGCAGAAAATCCGGTTCAAAAAGGTATTTAAAAGGAAATAGATACATCTTTTTTTTCAGTGGTTCAGCATCCACCTCTACCCAGAATTCAAGAGTGATTTTTACAAATTGCCTTTAATTTCGTCCTGGATGTAAAATCTATAAGATCTCCGGCGTTGGGGCCTTCGAATATTTTGTGGCCCCTCCCCCATTCGTAACTTGCTATCAATTTGCCCTCGTCTGTGGCTTTTGATGCTTTACTATCGTCGAATGCTCCGTGATTTAAAAAAAAATATCTATGTTTTGAATCCACTGCCAAATAATACCTGAATTATAATTAACGCGTGAATTATGAAATGTACATTCAAGAGATTCTAGCAATCGTTCGGCCAAGGGATAAATTTTCGGCGCTTTTTTAGGGCAACCTTTAGGTTGCCTAGACTCACGAAAGTTCCGGGGGTCCGATTAAAAATGTAAAACAACATAGATTAGGCTTTTTTTAATGACATTTGTACTTTTAAAAGGATCTTGAAGGGAAAAAAATCTTTAATTAAATATTATTTCTCAATCTGTTTCAAATTTAAAATTTGAACAAAAAAAAAAAAAAATTCCTATTTCTTAAAAATATATATATAATTTACTTAAAAAATATATTACTTAAGTAACATAAAAAAAAATTTAATATTTTCTTATTAATACATTAAAAACGTTTTAAGTATGAGCGACTTCCATGGGCTTGTCTTGCAAACAAAGTTTTTTTTTTAAAAATTTACCCCCTAGTTTTTTTTCTATATTTAGCTGATATTTTATTTTTTTCTTCTAGCAGCCACCCTTTTGCAATATGTTCCAAAAAATCGAAAAAAAAATAACATAAAAATTATCCTATTATTTAATTTTTTTTTTTTATTAAAAGTAAAAATACAAAAATTTAAACTTATTTATTAAAATTTTAGGTTTATAATTAAGATGTTTTGTACTTTAGCGTCAAGGGGAATTAGCATTCAGTAATTTATTAATGTATAAGGGGCGGCGTGATAAAAATTGTGATTGAAAAGGGGGGTGCCAGTATTGAAAGTTTGAGAAACACTGTTGTACACAATAAAAATCACAATTCCAGCGAATAATTTAACGAAGAGAAAGTATACTTACCTACTTTCTACCTTTTTTCATTGATAATGTGAGAAAAATTCCAATAGAACCGAATTAAAATGTTTCTAAGGTACGTGACCTTAATAAAGGACACAAATCACATAAACTTTTCACGAACGCTACAGGAATGATATCTGCAAGCAAAACTGTCATATTTTGTTCAAATTTTTGTAGTTTGTACCCCGCGCGAAAGCTCCCGGGTTAAATTTTTAATCAATGTAAAACTATGAATGTTAGTTCTAAAAAGGAATTATATAAAACGTTTTTCATCATGCTTTATATGTTTCAGAATACTCATAAAAATAAATATTGGCCAAATAATCCTTCAAAGGGCTTTCTGTGCTTTTCGAAATGTCATATAACTCTTTCGTATACGCGCATTATTTACAACTTCCCTAAATGAAAAATAAAGACATAAAAAAGGAATGAACTAGCCATACCAGTAAATTCGAAGGTCAAACAGATGAATTTTTTATCTTCCTAGAATGTTTCTCTGGGTCTGGGTTTTGTCTTTTCTCTGAAATAGTATTTTAGAGTAAAAATTCTCTCATTGTGGGATTACAGCAAATCAAACAAAATGTGATGTTTTTAATTTATTTTCAGATAGCTAATGAATGTATCGAAATGAAAGCTTTTATGTTTGATGAAGGAATACTAATAAATTCTATCAGTGTAAATGTGTATTTTTTATTATGTCTGAAAGTATTTTCTTACTTCATTACAGTAAATTAATTTTTTTTAATATTTTATTTTCGATATGCTCGTGCCCCCCTTGTAGGGTTATCGCGCCCCACACTTTGAGAAACACTGATTTAACTCCATCAAAATAGAAGATATAATTCAGGTACTTTCAGATGCATATGAGAAATATGGTTTGAATGGTTACATTAGTTTTGAAAAGTTCAATACACTAATTCATTTTGTAATACAGGAGAACTTCATTATTTTTGATAACAAACTTTACGAGCAAATCAAAGGATTGACTCAGGGTGGCCCAGCCAGTAACAGTCTCGTTAACCTGCATTTACACCACTATGAATCAAATCGAAGAAATGAACCATCTTGTCTCTTATTAAGAAACATAAATAATTTAATTGTTATAGGTCACGACAGGGAATTTAAAACTAGCATTAATTTTTATCCGGAATACCTAAAATTAATACAGACAAATTTTAACTCGAACAAAGTTGAATTTTTAGATTTAGATTTAAATATTATTGACAATAAATTATATAGCAATATCTATGAAAAAAGGGAAGCATTAAACTTCAATGTTATAAAGATACCGAACTTAAATAGTTGTTTACATATATCAATATTTAGAAATATAATTTTAAATACTTTGATGAGAAACTACATACAATATTGATAAATTCAAGAACATCCAGAAATTTATATTTGGTTGCATACAAAATGATTATCCCATCAACTTGAGAAAATACATAGATTAAAAATATTTCTTAAAAATCTTTTTAAACTCATAAAATTGGCAAATATGTGAAGGGTTACGATGGACTTTAGGAAAAGCACAAATTCACCACACAACATTAGGTCCACAAATTCAGCTTGTTAGTGGTCCAGCTGTGAAGAATATGTGCATTCCACACACAGGATACATTTTAATACACACATAGACCAATATTTATACGAATACACTTTTACGACCAATCAAGCAACTTTTTTGCATGCAATCTGATTTGCATCTAATTCCAAGTAGTTAAACTCTAATGTGAGATTATGAATCATTTGGATTGTGACATGGCTTTAGTGGGAGCTATGAGCAATATAGGAGTGGTAATTCTTGTAGGAAATATGAGAAATCGTTCAGAAATTGTGAATTGAATTATTGATAGGATGCTCTTTGGTGAGTTTTTAAAGATACTGGGTTTTTAATTTGAACTTTGGATTTTAGATATTTTTTTTCCTATGCAACTATTTTAAAGATGGGTGCATCATCTTTGGTGTTCGATGATTCACTTATATTATGCGCTTAATTGTTTTAGAATTTTAACATTTTAATGTTATAATATCTTTTCGAATGCGATGGCGAATAGTTTAATTTTTCAAGTTTATTAGTTTAATTTTAACTTTTTAAATTTTTAAATTTTTGAGAATTGGATATTTCCCGATAAATTTACCAAGTTGCAATAGGGGGAAGGTTGGCGCCATCAAACTAGTTTAACCCCACTTATCGGTCCTAAGTTCAAGGTTGCACTTGGATATTTTATAAATTTTTATTTTATAATTTTTTAATTTTGTTTGAAAACGTTGAAATTTTATCTTCTACACCCGCCATTGATATTTTGAAATGGGATTTAGTATTATAAGATTCATATAATTTCAATTTTTTTTAATTGATTATGAAGATGTGATTGATTTATATATATTTAAATATATATATATATATATAACATTTGTGTAAAAATGTCAAGTCAGTGAATTTATATAATATTTGTTAACTCCACTTGTTTTTCTCCCCTTCCAGTCCCTACGGTGAATGGAAATTACGGAGGAAATTATTGACGCCTTCTTTCCATTCAGATATGCTAAGAGATTATTTATCTGTTTTTAACGAACAATCACAGAAGTTGATGAGATCGTTTGAATCAGAAACAAAGAAGGAATTCACATTCATTGAAGAGTCTATATACATGTGCACCTTATATACCATATGCGGTAAGTAAGCGATATTGAAAAATATCAGATGAAAATGAACATTTCCTCAGTTATTTATTGATCTCGAAAATTTAATTTCACTGCCGACATAGAGGTAATGGGTTTTTACAAAATAATGTATGTATTTGAAGTAAGAACCTCAAAAACATTTACAGCATGCAGGTAAACTTAAAAAGTAAAATGAATAAAATAAAAAAATATCCGGAAAATATATATATATGTAATACAGATTGATTCAATTCAAGTAATTTCAAAAGCATATAAATTTTTATGTTACATTTTAATCACTTTACTGCCAGTTACATTTTAAAAATAAATGTTTAAATTTCCAATCCAACTATTTTTATTTGTTGGAGTAAACTATAGCTACGAAAGTATATCCTCAAGCCCGAAAAGAAATTTTAAGGCCTTTGAAGGATGGCATCTTAAATTCTATTATAAATAAATCATTTAAAAATCAGAAAAGATGTTTTTCTAATGGATTGCTATCTAAACTTCGAAAAGAAATAAATTTGGCTGGTAATCAAAAGTTCCAGGAAAAAAATACGAACGAAAGGAAGTCCTTGATGAAAAATAATAAAAGAGGTTCATCTCTGTAGAAAATCATCTGCCTCAAAGAACTTTAGCAAAAAAGCTACAGGTATCACAATCGACAATTTGTCGTGAGACAAAGAAAAGTGGCTAAAAGAAAATTAACAAACCAGTATGTCATTAAATGTCTGAAAAGACCGTAGAAAAACGAATAATACATTCTTGGCCTCTGTACTTAATGTTACGCAAAGGTAGATACAAAACATGGATAGCTTCGGATGAAGCACTATTTGATCCGTCATTTACAATTAGAAAAACGATGTACAATATACTTTATGCGAAAAGCGTCACAAAAGCGCAATTATTTTGTAAGGGGAAGTTTGTATGGATTGCGATGTCCTTTCAAATCTTAACAATACTTTTTTTAATCAAAGGCTAAAATTGATATTAAACACTATAAGAATAAAGTTTTGAAGCACATAATCAAAGAAGGTAAGCGTTTTTACCCTCAAAAAAACTCTTTTTACGAAGACTCTGCACCAAGTCATACAGCAAAACCACACAACTATACAATGGCGGAAAGATAAAAATAATCAATTTTCTTCTTCCTGAGAATCGACTACCACCATTCTCTGACTGTGTTCCTTGCTAATATTTTTTGTGGGGATACTTTAAAAAAATTAAATAAACGAACGAATTAATAGTGAGAACACTGCAAGGGCTTCAAAAAGTATTGTTACGAATTTTGTGTAAATAGTGTAAATAATTTGTATTTGGATGTTTAATGCATTTATATTACACTATGTTACATTTATTAAATTGTACTATTCACAAGCAATGCCACCCCTTACATTCTAATGGTGATTCAATGAGAACTTGGCGAAATCTTGGTGGTAGAGCCAAGCTGGCCACCAATTTGGTGACCATTTTGGCGTCATTGGTGACCATGTTGGCGAGTTTGGGACCCTCTGGATTCTTCTAGAAAGTAGTGGATCTCGCCACTAAGTTCACGCTTTATGACGCGTGTGGATTTTTCTGGAAGTTTCCGTCGGGGTTATAAATAGAGCAATACCAGCCGCAGTGGGTCAGTCTGATTTTAACCAGCGAATAGTGAGGATTGTTTTGACTAGCGATTTGCTCGGCTGTGCTGTGAATAATCTTTTATGTACGTGTATTTTTAAACACTGGCAATTGTGTTTGAGTGCTTTTGAAGGTGTGAAGATCTTCGGGGATTTACTCTGTGAACATTGCTGCTGAATCTTGTATTTAAAGGATTGGATTTTTGATAATAAATTCGTATAGCTCTTGAAGAACTATTTATTTTCTTTGTGATTGTTTTGCATATAATCTTCGAACCCGGATCTACGTAACAGTATTTAAAGAGGAAACAGGAGAAATGCCCTGAAAAATGGTCAAATAATCTTTTTTGGCTTGGCCTAAATATCTACGTAAAGTTTACAATGCTAAAGGGAACCACATTGAGAAAAAATTTCATCTACAAATAACTTAATTCAATAAAAATTTATGGTACTCTGAAATTGGTTCCTATATTTTTGAATCAACGGGTATTGTTCTCATTGAGAAATTTTTAGGACTTGATATTGGGACCGAAATCAAGATTTCCGACCAAGTGACTTATATTTCCATTGACTAGTAATGGTATTTTTAAATTACCAGTAAGAGAATTGGTGCAGATGGATTTATACTCATTAAGACCAATAATGCGTACAACAACATACACTATCTGACCAAAATTATCCGGCTGTAACATATCGCTTATTAAAGATTCTTCTCCAATTGAGTGAAAGTCATGAAGGAGGGAAGCAGGAAAATCTAGTCAGGAGATATGGCTAAGGCACCTTCAAAGACAGGAATGGAAGACTTGAAGAAAAAAAAAAGCAAAGTGTGTTCCGAGGAACGACAGGTAAATCCCTTTTTCGGCAGCTTGTAGAATGCACACTCTATACTGGTTGGAGACATCTAGAATATGTTGTAGAGATCTGTCGAGGCAGGTGCTTCCATGTGCAGGCGAGGAGCTTGAAAAGCGAAGGACCTATTACTATGGCTAGGAATATTCTGGGTGAAAGAAGTGGCTAACGCCCTAAATGTAGGGTAGACAGGGCTTACATTGTGTAAGTAATTCGTGGGATTATAGTGTGAAACATTCAGGATCAGTCTCAGGGATATATTCCATCCGGAAACATCCTCCAAAAATGTGGATCTAGCAGATGACATACAACTGATGATCTGCAACTTAAAGTGTTGATAGTGGTTTGTCAGGTCATACTTATGCACTTGTGAATCGTGGGTTTAAATCAACCACTCAAATGCTCCGAAGCTCATCAGGCGTTAGTACTAGTAGCACGAATGTTTGTGGGGGATGGTCGTAGAGCCACTCACAAGCAAAGCATCACTCCCCAGAATGCAAAGAGTCGATTGCGATGATGCATCATTGAACTGTGGACGTGGGAAAAGGTTCTTTAGAGTGATGGATCTTGCCTTCCAATCTTGCAGTCCGACGAACGCGTCTGGGTATGGCGGAAGTTCAAAGAGTCCTTCTTAGGTGACCGCAGTGTACCAAATGTAAAGTTTGGTGATGGCAGAATCATGAGGGCGTGTGTGTTTTGTCGTTTGGTCTGGGGTTGGAAACATGAGCTCTTCCCCATTCTATAGCAATATTCGGGGAAGGCCTATTTCTATTTCTCCAGAATAACTGTTCAAAACTTTGGCAGCCATGACTTAATTAAATGGGTTTTCAAAAACTGGTCCGGTCTTCTCAGATCCCCAATCTCAATCCCATACAACACAAAAATTTATGTTTGGGCAAAAACCGATGACCTTTATGTTTAAACATCTGTTTTATCTCTTTAACTTTTAATGAAAAATTTTAATTACAGTTCCGAAAGACATTTCCAGTTTCGAAGCGATGAATCTTTGAGTCGGCGGATTTCACTATCTTGATAGTTGCCTGCGTTTGAAAGTCTTATGATGAAGTTTAATGGTCATTTTTTCATTTTTACTTTCTGCTAGACGCTTTTTCCCTTTCAAATTTAATATATTTTAAATACCTTTGATTCAAATGCAATGACCGAGGTTTTTATACCGCTTTTTAATTTGTTGCTACGAATTATCGCCTTGGAAAGAGTAATTACGTAACCTTCGAGCACTTTATCATTTTTAAGAGTCATTTTTAAAATAAATCTTTTATTTCACATTTCAGTTAAAAGAAAACCTTAGCAGATGATTATTCTGAAGTTGCCAAAGTATTTTCTTAAAATGTAAAAGAAGAAAAGGAATTACACAAAATCGTTTCCTTCAAGTGCGAACGACTTTCTGTAGTCTGACTATGTCTTCTCTGGATCCACATATCGATAGTCGTACGAACGGGCTATAAATCGAAAACAGAACTCGGATGCATAATATACATTTCCTCCTCACAATGGACGAAATTTATGTGACGTCACGATCACGTGATTCCGTCAGCAGGGGAATATGGCGTCATTTGTTTACTACTGTTGCGTACGATTATTTTGTTCTTAAAAATTAACATTTTACTTTCTAAAGTCTTATTTTGCTGAAATGGTTGCTCGATCAGTTAAAGAAGGGTTAATTGGAAAGAAAAAATCATTTTTTTAATATCATGTTAAAAAATCTAAGTGCTTTGATGGCATGATGAAGCGCGCGCGGGTGAGAATTACATACCATCTTCCCAGTGTTTATGTGTTTGACCACTCTTTGAATAATGTTTTCAACACCGTAAGACAAATGAAACTTCTTCAAAAAGGATTTTGGATAGATGTAGACTTCTACAAGAATGTAAATATTTAAAATCAAATGTTTATTTTATATTGAGAACATATTATATTTAGTTAACTTAAATTTTACTTATTTTACACATCTTCAGAGTTGTTAACAGAGGTACTTCTGCATTTAATTATCTAAAATTAGAACACAAGAATCTGATATGTAACCATACATATATCAAAAAGAAGTATATATATTTATAAAACTTATTTTACTTAATAATTTTACAATATTACAGGGAAAAAGAAAAAATATAAAAATGGAAAAATATCTTAATTTACTATAGCTCTATTAATGTTTATACTAATTGATGAAATAAGCACCACTTTCAAACATTAGAAATCAAAATTATCATTTCCCATTTGTAAAATTACACGTAAAAAATTGTGCTACATTTTAAAAGTCTATTTGCTGCACTACTTTAGGTAAAATATATGATTTATCGAGAATTGAATTCCAAATATGGTAATAAATTAAGGCATTAAAATTTTTAAATTAGAATGTGTATATAGTAGAATATAAATTTGTGTTCATATTTTAAATATAAAAGTCCTGCTCACTCCTACATGACCAAAATAAAAAAGTCATTTTTGAATTCATAATTCTTTTACAAAAAAAATAAATATTGTAATATATTTGCGTGGTACCTATTAACACATATGTTTTTCAGAGTTTGACTGTGTGGTATAAACCTGTCACACACATATACAAATTTTTTTACTGCATATGTATAACAAATATGCATTTATTGGTATTTGTACAATTTGTAGAACATTTATCATTATAGAGATTAGATTTATTTTATACTTTTGCAAAAGTAAATCTCGTGATATAAGTCCTGAATAAATTTGTTGCATTGAGTTAGTTTTAAATATTGACCTAAGAAGAGTACTTGGATCAATTTTATGATATTTATCGAAGAGAATTACAGAGAATCTTTTTTCAAAACTATTGTTAAGGGTTAATTGGCCTAAATCACTGATATTTTTGTGTGACATGTTTCGAAGACAAATTTGGGGCACTTGTGTATTATAATGATCAATTTCTTTTTTTAAAAGTATAATTATATATAAAAGGATACTTTAGATACATATTAGTGATAACAAAATAACATGTCAATACGTTTCTCCAAGTAAGTTTTAAGTTTGCATGAAATGGAACTCAAGTGTTTAACACTAAACAGAAATATCTGGTCAAGAGACATAACTAGTAGAAATTGTGAATGGAAATTTTACGCTATTTATTTCCATATATATATTGTGTATTGAATTGTTTCTATCTTATTTGCAATTCATTGTGTTGTAAAAATAAGATTCATTTTCATCAATGGATAAATATTTATTATTAATCAAAAACTTTCATATTAACTCTATCTAATATAAAATAAACAATAGCTTAAGGAAGTATGTATTTCTATAAGAAATTAAAAATTGAATTTGTGAAAATTATAGCATTTTTTCTGATGAAACATTCCTTAATATTATACAATAATTTAAAATAAGTTGTTCAAAATGTTATAAGCACTTTATACAAAGACAATTAAAAAAAGTATTGAATTTGTAATGCAAATTTTTAATATAGTTCATACTAGCTTTAATAATCTGAATTTGTGATCCAAGTGTCGCATATCCATGCATAATATTTTGTAGCCGAGATATAAAGGTGAAGTTTCCGATAGAAAATTATTCAGTTCTGCATAACATAGTACTCTTAACGAATAAAATTACAAACACATGTTTATTTATAAACATAAGATAATATAGCAAGGGCATTTAAGCCTTCTGTACACATGCATGGCTGAAAGTAACTCTTTATTAATTTTAATATGCTATAGTAACTGCAACTTAGAGAAAAATATAAAGACAGTTAATACATGTAGAAATTGCTCATTATAATTATTTAGTTAATTATTAGCCCTTATTATGCACTTTATAAGTAATTGAATAACTCCTAATAATGGATAATCATTTTACATTAAATATTTCTTAAAAATTATATATTAATATGATTCATTTCTTTAACTTAATAGTGAAATAGTATTTTCTTTTATTACTTTATACAATCATTTCTAAAAAAATTTCCAAACATTTTTAAAGGATAATTACTAAGTAAATCAGACAGTCAAAGATAGGAATGTTATTTTATTAGAAACATTTTCAAATATCTTTAAATGCTTTATAATATTGTAGAATATATATATGAAGTATTTATGCGCGATACATTGTGTAAACGAAAAATTCATTTTCATCAAATAACTTTCCACAGTGAAATAAAATATTCATTTGAATTTTAAGTGTAGGTAGGCAAACTTGAGTAAATATAATATATTTTTTTAGAAAATTGTTATTTTCCATTTCGTAATACTGAAGAATTGGGGGGAAACAAAGAGAAAATTCATGCATAACATTATTTATATATATATAAATTCACACCTGTGGAAAGAACAGGTTTACCAGCTAGTAGCATATAAGTACAAAGGAAAAAGTTTAAGAACTTCCTATAGTATTGATAAATCAAACCAAAATTACAGGATTATTTCAAATGTCTGACACTTATAATGTTTTACATAGTGTGTTTAATGTCCCCATTGGTAAGCCATACTATTATAAAATTTGCAATTCATGAAGTTGTAAAAAAATTCGTTTTCATCACAGGAGATATATATATGAATCATATACTCATATCCATAATTATCTTTACATGCATAATACTGAGTTTTCAGGAAGTAAACTATTTTAAGAATTTGTACAAAAAAGGAAAGTAGTTAAATCATGGATAAGCAAATACTTACTTCTTAAATAACCACTACGATTTCAAAAAAAAAAAAAAAAACATTTTTTTTAAGGAAAGGATATTATTGTTATTCGATAGTCATACAATTTTAAAAAAGTAGTTTTGATTCTATACTGTCAACCACATTCTTGCTCAAAACTATATAATAAATAACTACTAAATTAAGAACTAAAATAACTAAGAGCCATACCTAAGTGCACCAAGAACTATAAATAAATGCTACGATGCAACATAAATTAATATGCCAGCTAACACAAGTCATAGCAGATAATTACCTAATTAGATAAATAAATTAGAATAAAAAAATTATATAAAACAGTTGTTAAGATTATATATTTCCTAACAAAAATATATATTCTAAAATAATACAAAAAATACGATATCATATGTTTTTAATTAGATAAAATTAAGACACAAGAGAATGTGTCAACAACATATACATAGGAAAATCCACGCTATGAATGAACACGTGTGTATATTGACGCTGGAATCACGTGATTACTTACTTGGCGTCTCCATGTCGTGTAGTTAGTCCATAGCGGACCATCCGTTCCACACATGTATAGAGCGGCCACCTGTGAAATATAATAAAATAGACTTACAGAGCTGACACAAATGTGCCTATCTATCGCCGCTTTGAAGGAAGATGCCACAGAGTGCACCTTTCCGCCTGGAGCGCCGGGCAATAAAAGATGGAAAGCAGACGGTTGGGGCTAAGAAGTGACGTTACGCTGTCATAGATGCAAAGGGGGGGGGGGGAGACACATCATAATAGTATAGAGAACTCAAGTCTCCGAGTCTATACCACTGAATGTCCGGATACTTTTGGCCAAATAGCGTAGTAACATCCTTTTTGGTTTTGTCTGCAGGTGTGACTACAATAAGAAAAAATAAACTGTCCACAATTCATACGAATTTTATACGATGCAGGCTACTATAGAAACTCACGCTATGACCAAAGTTAATATTCATTTGTTCTGAAAATGGTATTATTTGAATAAATATAAGAGAACTTATATACAAAAGTGTGAGATCATCGAATTATTTATATAGATGTATTTCGGTTTCCCTTTCCCTTTCCCCCCTCCCGAAAGAAAAACAGGGTTCCATTCATGCTAATAATATACTGAAAATAGCACTGGTAAGCATGCCTTGCAGTGTGAGCATTTTAATAAGCTTTTCATAACGAACAAAATATCATCAATATAACTGTAGAGAGAGTTTACATAAAATTGTAAAAGTAGATAAATTAAGCTTTTTATCTTCTTTTTTTTTTCGTAGAAACCATCCTCGGAGTTCAGTTAGACGCTATGGGAGACGAAGGCTCAAATTATATGACATCTTTCAAAAGGTATCATTAGATTGCGGTAAAAACTTTATTCATTTTTTTTATATATAAATTTGCCGAATCATTATGTTTTTTTTTTTTAATCTGTTACAGAAACTGTAATAGCCTGACTTGGGTAAATTAATAAATATGCAATTGCAGAAACTTCGTATTAATATTCTTCGGAGGGATTAAATTTAAATATCCTAAAATGTGTTTACTTGTGCTGTTTTTCTTGTGGTCCCACCTATTAGATAACTTTTAAGTATTACTACATTGTTTATGAGTATGAAAATAATAAATGTCTATTTTCCTACGCAATTGATTTCTATAAATTAACTTTTATTATTAGTATTTCTTTTTATTTTTATTACTATTATTTTTATTTATTTATACTTTTTATCTCTTTATTACCCCAATTGATTTTTTTCTCCTTCGCAGGGTTTCAGAGATATGTTTTTCTCGAATATATAAAGTGTTACTGTGGCCAGACTGGATCTTCAAATTTACGCCCACCTACAGAGACATGAAGTTTCACACAAAAGTGATGCGTAAATTCTTAACAAAAGTAAGTGCACCTTTAGATTTTAGTGCTTAGAAATTTATTTTTGTTAATTCAAGAAAAATGTTTTATTATAAAAGGATATAGTATTAAATGCACCGTATTTCACCAATTCAACTGTAAACTTTTATACGCTGGTACCAAAGTTAACTTTTCTTATTGGGAAATTTTAAGTTTAGACAATTTTTGTATTTATTCCATGCAAATATCGGTGAAAATATTATCACTGCCAAATGACGAATACGTGTTTCACTAACTGTATTAATTATTCAAAACTGCAGCTTTGTATTAATAATTTAAAGAACTGTTTCCAAACATATCGAGAAGCTTTAGAGTGAGTGAGTAATTGTGGGTTTTAATGGCGCAAAAGCCAACCACGGCCAAGACACGCCAAACTCTTGTTTAAGCATTAAAAGTATAAAAGAAGTTTTAGTAATAAAAAATGTAAAATCTAAAAAAATATAAATAAAAAGTGAGTTCTAAAAATAAAGTTAAGCAGATTTTGGAGGAAATTCCCCCCACCAAGTCCGTTAAGTATGATTGAAAAATGTCACTTCCTGTGTTGGGTCGGGGTTAACCAGCGTTTTTTAAATACTTCTACTTCCTCTTCTTCTTCGACGTCATACACAAGCATGTAAACCTTTAATTGTGTTGATGAGGTAAAAGTGATAAATAAATTTGATTTTAAGACTTGCTTTGGCTGATCTTTGCTCGAACCCCCCCGCTAGTCGGTTGTTGCACTGCGGAAGCTTGATCTTTGCTCATTTTTCCCTCACTTATCTGTTCTTTTCTATAAAATAAAGTGTTTTTGAATAAGTTCGTTATTATCATTCACATAAACTGTAAATTTTCTTGTTACTGTCATTTTTTATGGTGAGTTTCGGTAAACACTTTATATGTTGTACTTAACTTTTGTAGACGAGTGCACATAGAAAGACAAACAAGGTAGCAATGTAATTAACTCGATAGATTAAATTTTCGTATTTGAAAATCTCTAGATAATGGATCAGAAAAAGCTACAGTACCTGAATGGAAATAAAGAGGAAAGCAAAGTAAAAAAGAAAGCGCTTATAGATGTGTTATTGCAACAGCATTTCGAAAATCAAGTATTGAAGGACGAGGACATTAGAGAAGATATAGATGTACTTATAATAGGGGTAAGCTGATTTACGTACGTTATCCTTCTACTTTTGTAAATGATAGATTCCTTTGATATATATTTTTCAATGCTTATTCAAAGGCTAGAAAACATTCCTTAAACAACACCGGTAAAAAACGACTTTTTTAAACAGGGGTTTGTGACGGGGCTTTACGTGACTTTTAACTAATAATCCTCTTAGGGAATCTTTGGGCCAGCAATCACGTTATTTCACAGCCATCTCTCTCAAGAAGAAACCATGAAATGCAAATTCGCTAGTGTATATATAGTTCAAGTTTAATAATCGTAGAGGAGAAGGAGCGGAGTCGCTGAAAGCTGTGCAAATACGGTAAGAATTAGAATTTCGCCGCGTGGCTAAAGGCGGATTTTATCTACTAGAATAGATCAGTGAATTTAGAATCGTTAAGATAGGATTGATTAAAAGTGAATCTCTTCGGATTTCGTTCGCTTATTACATAAGGTTGGTGCTCTCTTTATATCACTCCAAAGGTTCCCTTTATTGATTGATTGTTCTGGAATATCTTTGATAATAATAAATTAGATTTATCATGGTTAGTCTTGGTCATCCATCTTTCCCTCCTACAGATTTAGGTCGATGAGGAAGTGTCCCCAGGGAGTTGGCCAGTACAGGTTTTCAATAAAACTTAGTGTAACATAATTTTTTTATACCTTAAATATAAAATTAAAATTAAAATTTACAGAGGGATAGTTTAATTTACTGGTTTCAAAATTCAATTGATTCATGTTGTAAATAACTGGAACTATGAGTAAGATTTAATTATTTAAATAATTAGTTTTAAACAATTAATGTTTATTTATTTTTTTTTAAATGTGAGGGAAAAGCTCTTAAAGTTTTGATCCCATTGTGAAGAGAATAAAACCTATTATAAAACTAAACTCACACAAAAAAAAACCCAGCTTCCTTTAGCGTTACTTAGAATTTTGAAAAATGACATCACTTTGTTTATTCCCCCCGAAAAATTTGCTTCTCTAACAAAATTTTATAAATTTTTTAAGTAAAAGTTGAGAATTGAAAAATGTGTATTGTGTTTTAAAAGTACACTTACATTACAATTAACTTTAGATCAATGAGACTCACGAAAGATATGAAATATTTGTGCGTATAAAAATTGTGTGAAAAATATGTTAGTTTATCTTTAATATCAATGTAAATATTAATAGAACTTATTTTATTAATATTATGCATTACTTTTTGAAAAAAATTGCTTAAATTTCATTTCATTTATAAATAAAATATTATGCAAGTAGAAAAATTAGGATTTTTATTCACTGCATTTGCTAATAAATACAAAGTACAATTTTTGCACATCAAAAAAATGTACAAGGACATGTAGCTGGGTTAAAATGTAGAAGTATAAAGGATCTTATACACACACCTTATTTATAAAGTCGATCAATCGTTCTCCATTTATGCGTATATTCGAAATCAGCCGCAATAGCCATATTACTACCAATAATACCGTCAGATATTAAAAGCAAACAAGTTATAATCAGCTGAGTCAAGAGTTCTTTCTACGCCAAGGCGATATTTGCCTGTGATTGTGTCAATCGCGTTGAAAAATTGAGCTCTTTGATCTTACGGCTCATCACAAAGGTAATAAAATAATTTTAAACAATGATTTCTTTCAAAATCCAACAGAACTGAAGATACTCTTCCATTTGAAGATACAAGTTCATAAATCATGATGTCATTCATATATAAATTTACCGAATTACCCAAACTTGCTTTGGGCATTTCTAGGTGACTGTTTTAGGAGAAAGAGAAACTAGTGGGCTCCAGATCGATGAACGCGGAGGCCAAGAGGTTATGGTCACAAATTCATGGCCGACGTGATGTAAGTTAAATTTGTCGAAACTCAATGTTCTTCCGTTGTCGATATGTGGTAGTTTGCAGGTGGATGTGCCAGCTCAGGTTTCATCCTCGTCACTTTATACAAGCTTCGTATTACGTCACCAATAGCCCTCGTGTTACTTTACAGCCAAACATTAATACTCACTCATTCATACTCCCTTCCGAAAACGTAAATCCTTAGAGCCGTGGAAAGCCTAGTGGTTAGAGCATCGGCTTCCAGACCGGAGGGCCTGGGTTCGATGTCCGATTCCACCTAATATCCTCCGAGTACACATGGAGTACGTGCTCGTTAAATCAAGGGATCCGAAAGTCTTGTGGGTGGTTGCAGCAGAATACAGGTGCAGGGGGCTGGAGAATATTTTCCTCCAGTTCCATACCTAAATTTTGGAGGTGTAGGCAGGTGATGTCATCATCTATTGTAAAGAAGTTTAACTTGCCTCTCTCTCTCAGGCTCTGGCAACTTTTATTCCTTCCCTTCAGGAAGGACACGAGAACAACGTAAATCCAGTCAGAAACGTATTTTCTGGAAGAATATTACATGATTTTTTTGTGTGTGCGTATTTCTGTGTGTCCAATTTGTAACAAAATTTCAAACATCTGCTTTGCTGCATTTCAATTCGATCTTTGCTAAGTACCAATCCTTTCCATGGACCGATTATTGATAACCAGTTTGAGGTTTTCCTACACAAACACGAAAAAATTGTTTTTATCTCGCATTGCCTTTCAAATATCCATTCATTCACCGAACTTTTCAGATGTACCTTGTATATATAAGAAAGAAGAAACGTAATATTTGATCTCTTCATGAATATAATTACCTTTCCTTTTTTTCCTTATGTCTAATTAGGGTCATGAGACCACTGCGACCATTGTCGCCTGGACGCTGTTCCTGCTAGGTCTTTACCCGGACATCCAAAAGCAAGTCCATGAAGAACTGGACAAGGTGTTTGGAGAGGACGTTGAACGATACGCATCGGAAAGTGACCTGAGTGACCTCAAGTACTTGGACTGCGTCTTAAAAGTAAAAAATAAAGTTTCTTTTCAGACAGTTTTTTTTTTTTTTAAGTTATATTTTTTGGGGGGCGTTAGAGAAATAGGATGAGGGGGAATTTTTACGATGCACGCGCACACCGTCATGGATGAGAAAAGGCTTTGTCTAGAAATATACAGAATGGGACAGATCATTGCTGCGTTCAAAATTCTCAGGAAAATATTTATTTTCACTTCCCTAAAGAATAGGACACCCGGGTTTGAACCGGAGACCTCTCAATCTGCTCTACCACTAAGCTCTACCCCTGCGTCAGCTAACCTTTGCTTTGCGTTCTGTAGGAAACGATACTAAAATGCTTTGATTAAAAATATGCAAAATGGGACAGATCATTCCCGCCTTCAAATTTCTCAAAAAAATATTTCTCTTTACTTCCCTGAAGAAGGGGGTAAGAGGTTTGAACCGAGAACCCCATGTTTTTCCTATGGGGTTCGATCTTTTGATGACGCAACGATATTACAGAGATATAAGGATAAAACTTTGGGATCACCTATTACTCTGTGTATTGTTGGGATGTACGTAACCAATTACGTCACAGTTGTTCCCCTCCGGGGGAGTTAATTTCGTTTTTCTTTCCCGAGCTAACGCCGTCCCATTTGCAACTACAGACTCCGGACTGGTTCTAATGGATTCCTCTTGTGTTTCCTCACAACCAGGCCCAGTTTCGAGATGATGGGTGCCCTGCTTCTATTTTATTTAATTGTTTTAAATGATTTAATTATTTTAAAATGACCATAACTCGGGGGCTCTTCAGGCGGATGTTTTAATTTTCTCATGAATTATTCTTCCCGGCGAGACATTCAATGTGATGTCTCAGGTGTCATATTCGGTTCACCTCATTTCCAGATACAGTCTGCCGAACCTCCACCCCCCATGTTATTGGTCCTATTGTCCCTGTGCTGGGGTGTTTAAATTTATTTAAATCGTGATTATCTCGGGTTTGGCTGGTCCGATTGACTTAAGGTTAATATCATTCAACTCTGCTCGTGGCCGCCTTTCGTCCTTGGACCAGCTTGCCCTGCTCAAGATTTTTAGAAAGATTTTAATCTTGTTATGCCAAAGAAGTATAACTTCTTACGTGCGTACATAAGTACACACACGCCTTTTTTATTTATTTATTTATTTATTTATTATTTTATAATATTATGTTAGGAGAATATTAAAGCAATGTTTTACAAACCTAAAGTTATCACAGCTTTTCTTACGAATGTTTTTTTAAATCAATACTGTACAAAAATTAGGGCAGTAAAGGACTACATTTAATATAAGGAGTAATTTTTTAAAAAATACCAGTGCCAAAAGGAACAATGTACTACGATATTTAAATTTTAAGCCTGCACTCCTTTATTATGGGCATAAAAAAATATAACAATAAAATATGTGCTATTTTCTTCAGTTTAATTTTAATATCAGATGTATTTAATTTTATTTTACACGCATACTTTCATAATTAATGTTAATTTCTTTGGTGTTTCAGGAAACCCAAAGGCTGTATCCAGCCGCCTCTTTTTGGGCAAGGGAAGTGTCTGAAGACATCAATATATGTAAGCAACCCTAAATCACTTTCGTTTCACGGATCCTAAAATTTTCTTTTTCTCTCAATACATAAAAAAAGTTTTTCGTGATGCTATAATAAATTTTTGACACATGTAAATTACAGTTTTACAATTTGAGCAATAAGTATGGACAGTTGTATAATTTGTACAATGGGGACAGGTCCACCGTCAGGACAATAATGATGCCAGACATTAAAAAACACTATTCAAAGATTAGATGTAATATATGGGTATATTTGCCAGCAAGCGCGAAATTAGCTTGATTGGTTAGGACCTTTAATATTCCTTACGTCGTGTGTTACTGAAAATTAACACTTGATTGAATAATAAAGGAAATAATATATCAAACCTCAGATAAGATGAAAGTGTAAAAAAAGAGAGAGAGATTCAATTGAATACAAACAAGTAAGATAAAAAAAATTAATGTCAATTTCCCTTTAGGTTAACAATGAAAAATTTTACATTTTAGTTCATATATATTAAATAATTATAATTAAAATAAATACGTATATACATATGACAGAATCACAATGTTAAGTGTCAAAGCACCTTTTAAATTAACATTAACCCTCTCCCTGCGTAGTTATTTTATCAAAGTAGGTTCAAAAATTGCGCATTTTTTTTTATTACGCATTTCAAATCTACATTTTAGAGCAGGGGTACTCAAAATTTTTTTCTGCTGGGTCGCATACATATGTCAGCTATCTCACGCGGGCCATAACATGGGGATAAATGGGGGAGAGGGGGGGGATACTTATCGACCAAGTTAACATTGGAAATTTAAAATATGGAAAATTTATCAAATGTTCTAACTCCTGTTTGGTTTTCTTTAATTATTATTTTGCACATTTTTTATTTTTGTCACTAACACTAAATTAGAAGCATTTAAGAAACTCTCCTTCACAATTCCTGCATCAGTAAACTGTTTCATATGATTACCAATAATATAACAAACTTCATAGGATATTCTTGTTTCCGCTGCAATATTACCACTGACAAAACACTCTTCGTTGCTGTTGAAAAGATTATTCTAGAGAAAGCCTATTGATCCCCTCTTTAAACAGATCTTCGAGGAGAAGTGACATTGAATATTTCCTGTTCATTGGTATTTTTTAAATACAGCATTTTCATGACAAATCAAACACAATTACTGATCCATATTTTTTTTCATTACAAAATAGTCAACCTCCCAATAGTCTTGAAACGATATATTTTCTTCGAATATTTTTCGCTTGCAAAGTATGAAAGATAGTTAAGAATTACCTCCATGTATAAAATTGTAGCTATCCCACGTTGTCTGTTATCACATTAACCGTAACCAATCCAAATAGAAAAATAATATCAATTCGTACCGGTAAGACACCGACAGCAAAAAGCGAAACTGATATATTTAATTTCTTGACAAAGAATTACCCACTAAATTTTTAATACATTGTTTTTAAATAAGTAAATTTCTCAGAGCAATGGGCCATGACCGGGCCACTTAAAAAGGCTCGGTGGGCGGAGTGGGGCTCGTGGGCCGCAGGTAGAGTATCGCTGTTTTAAAGTTAAAATAAGCAAAAACTTTCTGTAAAAGAGTTTTTATTTTAAAATATAGAATCAGATCATAAAAAATATGAAAATAAAATCACAAATGAAAACATAAATAGGAAAAACACGGGTTGCACAGCGAAAGAGTCGGAAAATCGCGGGATCCGCAGCGAGAGGATTAAAAACTTTTAAACCACATTAAATTTATAATTGCATTTTCTAATAAAAGTTGAATATAATATGGTAATTATTTATCTTAAAACCAGTGTAAAAGGAATGCTGACGTCTAACTAGGTAGGATTGATTTTATCCAGGTTAATTAAATCTTCATCACAAACATAACAAAAGCTGTTTTATCCAATGGTGCTGCTATCTAGAGGAATAATAATGACTGAAATATATCTCTTAACTTTAATTAAATAAATTTCATTAATGAACTAATATTTGAAAAAAAAAATTAACATCAAGTGTATTATCTTCCACTACAAGTTTGAAAAAATGTATTTGAACTTGAGTGGATGAACAAAAAGTATTTTATTAACGTGCGCGATTGAAAATTTGAATTAGATATACAAATAAATATATATAGGGAGTGCACTATATAATAATAGGATATTGAAAAAAAGAACCGTTAAGCACAGGAAAGGAATTGAGGAAAACTAACACACTAAGCATCAAAAGAATTCAGATGCAAAGAATTTTAATGTACAAAAGCTCCCCAAATAGGTATGAGAGCACTATAACCTCAATCAACAAGTCTCAACGACCATTACTTTCCAAGTTAGAAAATATCATCTAAGAATGGATAGCTGGCAAAAAAAATTGTATTCATTGAGCAGATATCAAAGCATTCAACCTTACAATGATAATACAGACTGGAAAATTTTGTTTGGTTCAGAGATATGCCGTACACGCGTTAGACGACTAAGGAGAAAAGAAATCCCTATGCGGGACTGTCCTTAAGCTTTTATTCATGTCTTTTTGATGTTTGAGATTTGTAGGAGATGGGGTCGCTGCATACTCCTTCCTGGAGAAACAAAGTTCTTTTTGTTGCTGATGGAATTTCTGAACGGTAGAGAATGCTGTTACTCAGTTATTACTCCAATTGCTCTACATTCGTAGAAGTTTTCAATATTGTTTTCCGTCGACGTGAGCAATCTCTTGGCTGATGTGTGCACCGATGCGGTTGGAATCACTAATCGTAATGTATTGGTCGTCTTGGTTAGGTTCTCCATAGATTCCGTAATTAACCAGTAGCGTTTGGCTGTGCTGCCATCTAGTGCTCTATTTCTGGGTCACAATTTCGGAGGACAAGCTGTTGACCATGGGATGAGTGTTTTCATTTGAACCATCACTCTGACGGTCCACTGTTATGTCATATACGCGTTAAGCGACTGCGACGAAATGCAATCCATTTTTGGACCTATCGTTAAGCATTTTATTCCTGTCCTTTTGCAGTTTGTGATTTGCTGGAGAAGGGATCACCTCAAATACAAGGCCTCCTGACACAGCATAGATGACTTCCTTCACCAATCTGGACTCAGTTGAACTTTACAATGAATTTTCAGAAGAAGACACATCTGATGCATCTGAGTAAATGTAAATGATTGGGCATTAAAATCAACTTTTTTTAAAGAAGCCCAACTACATTATTTTTGGAGGAAAGAGTGATAATAATTGGATTCAAGTAGTATCTAGAACATTAACTTTTAAGTCCTTTTTCTACCTGAATCTGTAAAAAGCTAGTACTGTCATAAAAAAAATTATTTCTTAGCAATTAACATAATTAAGGTAACTAATTACTTTATATAATAAGTTAACTTGAGTTCTTAAGATGTATACCTATTTCACCCAACTGTGTTAAGAATTGTGAATGTTATTCTATATAAGGAGATTTCATTTTGTTTTCAATGCAATATGTAAAATGGAAAAAAATATGTCAAATGAATCAATCACTAAAATATTTTACAGGTGGTTACACTTTGCCTAAAGGATCCAGTTTTGTTCTGCCAGCAATGATTTTACACAGAGATCCAGAAGTATTTCCAGATCCAGATAAATTTGATCCCGACAGGTTTTCAGCCGAAAATTCTGTCAATATTCCTGAATACGCATACATTCCATTTTCTGTTGGTCCCAGAAATTGTATAGGTAAGATACTAATTTTTTTTTTCAAAAAATTACAGCCCTTTTGCTAGATTTTGAAAAATCTAAAAGTATAATATTAGACATTAAAAATATATATAATTAAATGTATATATTTGACCACAGTAACTTAGTAGCTATCGTCACGAACTCGTGACAGGAGTGTCACGCCCTCGAGTCCTGGTTCCACTGAAGATCCGGCATGTAGAGGGGGTGAGGGAGTAAATATTAACGTCGCACTGTTCTGCTACATGAGGGCTTTTGGCGATGGACCATGTCATTTTGAACCATGGTCAAGGGACGTGGAGAACACCTGAGCTGGTACCCCCTTCTCCTAACTACCACACCAACGGGAGGACGTTTGAGCTCTCGACAGATTTAACGTGCATCGCTTCCCTACACAGCGGGTCTTTAGTGGGTTCGAACTCGGGATAAGGCCAGCC
>BMAV01019313.1:41147-62742 GCA_019973955.1 Trichonephila inaurata madagascariensis
CTTCTTCACTCAAAACAATGAGAGAGCTCACCAGGTGACGGACCTCGGTCATGTGACAAGGACATTGTCTGAAATGCCTCTCCACTTTCTATATTTTAAATCACACCAACGTGAAGACTTTCAGCCTCGACAAATTTAACATACGAGGTAGGAATAAAAAAAAACAATAATGGTAAAATAAATCATTGTACTTACAGAATAAGTTCTTTGTAATATCATCACCTTTAAAGTAGTCCCCTTCAGCATTCACACACTTCTACATTTGGTGCTGCAATTGCTAGTAACAGTTCTGGAACAAGAGTTTTAAAAGATCCTTTAGGAGATTCTCTCCGTTTTTGCCTGAACCTCCTAAAATGAGGTAAAATAGGTTCCCTTTAAGCAAGATTTAACTGTAGTCGCATAGATCCAAATCAGGCGAATAAAGTTGTGATATGGTCGATCTTTGTCGACCATATCGTTGGTTTTCAGCGTGAATTAGAGGTGTGGAGTTCTCGAAATGAATAGACATTTTAGAATTCTCAATATGACTTTATTAATAGTTTAACTTAAATTTCTAATATATTGAACAAACATATTAAGTGAGAATAAACCAAAACACGTAGCCGTAGCTGAAACAGATCGCGCAATTGGATCACTTATCTAAATAATTATATTATCCGCCTACTCTCAATTCTATTAATATTACGAATTCGGAAAATAATCTGTCCTACCTTGAATTCTACGCAACGGTTCAATCACCTTCTGAAAGACAGTTAGGCTCACGTGCAATAGTATGCACCTTGTAGTAATGGCTAGGAATCCGTGCTTCTTTGGTAGGCCGTCAAATTACACTAAAATCTTTTCCCAAACAGAACTTTCTCTAAATTGCCATTCCGCTTACTAAAACTTCTGTTCTTTTAAAGACTATCTTATTTGCATCTACAATGCATTTCACTTCTTGGATTTGGGTTGGAAAAGATTTGCCATTAATCTTGGCCGTCAAAGAACCCAGAGGTTATATTACAGGAAAGACGCGTGAGCCCGTCATAAAGTGGATGCCCTATCACAGAAATATTTTTGCTGGTCACAAACTGCTGGACAGATAGGGCCTTAAGCAGGTGCATTGTCTTCGTGCAACAGCTATCCATCCCTCCCCAACTGTGGCCTTTTTTTTTTCCTATATTTTTCACGAAATCTTTTTAGTACTTCCATGTAGTAGTGTTGATTAATAGTCTGACCACTGGGAACCCACTCAATCATTAAACTTCGAATAATATCGAGGAAGACAATCAGCATTGCCTTGAATTTTGCGTGTTTTATTGGGTCTTCATGAGTGCCCTTTTGGAACAACCATCGTACAAATCTTCCTCATGCGTTAAAATGCGTCTAACAGCTTCCCTACTAAGTTAACCTGCCCCGCCACTGCACGAAGACTTAATTTTCGGTCAACCCGGATCACCTCATGTACTTTAGCAATGTTTTGGTCTGTAATCGCTAACCTTGGCCACCCATCGTTTTCCACACTGTCCCTTCCCCCTGAAAACCGCTTCTGATATTCAAAAACGAATGCTGGAGACAAAGTTTCATCTCTGTGAGCCTTGATTAACATTTGAAATGTTTCCGTGGCTGATTAAGTTTGACAGGAAACTTGATATAGATTCGTTGTTCGGTTTTTTACATTAGACATTTTTCCGACAGAATACAGTTGCACATGTTCACTCAATGACGCAGTACTCTCAACTGATGTAATCGACAAAGTTGAAACTCGCTACATGGATAAAGGAGGTGTGTGGGATGATGTCACCAAAACAGTTGTTGCCAACTTCACTCTTTTTCAAGTTACACACTTAGTCTCGTTTTTTTGTGTGTTCCACCTCGTACATCAGTTGCTCGACATGGTGGGTTACTTTTATCTGATATATGTATTTATAGGAAAGGGATAAGTAAGATACAAAAATTATTCGTTTTTTTTTTTATAATTCTTATTTTTTTTTTTTTTTCTAATTTTTATTTTAATGTAATTTGTATGCAAATTATAATTTACGTGGCTACTTAAGCAAACAATTAAGAGTCATCTTTTTACTTCATTTGCAACTTAATGCCATTACCATCCGAATGTAAATTTAAACTAAACTTACCTAATTTTCGAAAGTTTTCGAATACACAAAACTGTTTTATTCATTTTTAATCCTTAATTATACAGACTCTTGCACAAAAGTAAGGTGAAAAGTTCTCGGCTTAACAATAAAAGATCGCCATTTTCAATTAAAGAATGCTTTTGTTTTTCGAAATAATTTCTCTTGGCTCCAACTCTTGGTCCTGCGTTTCTCCAACGTCAATATTCTTTCTTGAAGTGAGAGTGGAGAAGGCTCTGAAAATATTCCTCTATGACACTCTCAACTTCTTCATTAGACACAAATCATTTCCCAGAAACCAATTTTTTCAAGTTTGGGAACAATGGATGTCTGAGAGTGCCAAGTCAAGAGAATAGGGGTGATGGCCCGGCAAATTGTACCTGAAACCCCGCTGTTTTCCCATCGCCAAAGCACCCTTATGAACAAGCGCGTTATCCTCAGAAAGATCATTCTTTTTCCTTCTGTAATTCAGGCTGCCTCTCACGAATTTCGGCATCCAGCTGGTCAAGAAGTTTGGATTAATATTCACCTGTAATTGTTCTGCTTTTAACAGGATCTCTTTCACATTCCAAAATACGCTGACCATGACCTTTCCAGCCAATCACTTTCTTGAGTGCCGAACTACCGGATTCGACTGCTGTTTCGTTTCTGACGTGTAGTGATGGACTCGTCCATAGAGACAAATCGCCGCACAAAATTGGTGGAATGTGTATTGAATCGGTTCAAATATTGCTGTGAAAATCTCTTGCGATTTGCTTTTGATAGGCATTCAGCACATGCGGCACCCATCTTGGTTAGAATTTTAGCATCTTTAATTCCTTGTGAAAGATTTAAAGATGTATTTAAATCTTTCACAAACGATCTTTCTTCCCCCCCCCCTCATCTTGTTGATATCCCCACAGCCTGAACTACCTCACTCACACACACCTTCTTTAGCCTACCATTCAATACGATATCATGCACTTTCTCTCGATGGTTTCCGGTGTAGTTGTGATTTTTGGCCGTTCTTTACGAGGGTCGTCTCGTGGGTCCCTGTTTAAATTCCTCTGCTCACACTTTTTAACCCTCCTCTAGACGCGCTTCGAAAAGTTCCATCTATAGGCGCGCGGCATCTCTCAGATGCATCATTTCATTCTTACATTTGAAGATGATTTAATCATTTTATTGGTGAGATTTGACATTAAAGCCTAATGCTACATCCAAAATATTGACATAAGGTGCAGTGTTTGTTTCTGAACCTTTTAATTTTTGTATTATGTATATTATTACCTACCTATCAAAATAAGTAATATAAAAAAATTAAGTTAATTCTTACTTTGAATGGATGAATAGAAAGTATTTTATTAGAATGAAAATTTGAATAATATATGTATAAATATATATATATATATATATATATATATATATATATATATATATATATCTAGGGAGAGAGTGAACTAATAGTAGGAATAGAAAAAAGAGCATGATTTGTCTCCATTGTTCTAACAATGCAAACCCGGTTTGGCGAGTTTAACTGAAAAACAGGTTTTCGACGCCAACTTTTGTCTTTGTTTTAACAGTTACATTGTTACAGCAATAGAGACGAATCAAAGATGGCGTCAGAAACCGGTAAAAAGGAAACTAACAAGGTTGTATCTGTTATTCTTTGAATAATAAGTTTCAGTCAATAAATTTTAATTAACTATAATTCAATTATCGTATTTTTACCCAAAACAATAGTGTATAGAAAATTTCAGCTCAAATGAGCGCCTTAAAATGTGAGAAAAAAACCTTTTCAAGTTTTGACACGTCGCCAAAAATGATGCCAATGGGGCTGTATTTGTAATTCTTTGAATAATTAATTTTAATCAATTTTTATTAATTATAGTTAAATTATTGTATTGTCATCCAAAATAATCATGAATATAAAGTTTCAGCTCAATCGAGCGCTTTCAAATGTATTTCCACCAAGAAAAATGAGTATGAAAATTCCACCACAAGATAAATAAATAAATACACTCACACACATGCACAAAAAAATTAGCGCACAAAGAAATAATTGCGGGATCTTAACGACACTTCGCATGTCGGAGATATGCAAATTATTAGTAGTGCAGCGTGATTTCGTATTACGTATAGCCGGTAGAGGGTGTTTAACGTCGTTCTCCGTGGAGTATAAAACAGGTAACAAAATCTTGTTTGAGAATGCTGAATCGCTTACAAGGAAAGAGATGAGGTAGACATGCCATTACGCCATTTTTAAAGACAATATTAGCAGCTGTCGCAGTTTGAGAGGGGGATAATCCTCGGCATGATGGAAGCTATGGGGTCAGCTAGGCGAGTAGCTCGTCAATTAAGTCGTTCTGATTGTGTTGTGAGTAGGTATTGGGACCAGTGGTTCCGAGAGATGTCATTTATACGAAGACCAGGGGCTCAGGATGCCCTCAACAGACCAGTCATTGAGAAGACCACCACATCTTAAAAAATGCACGAGTGCAGCCAACTGCTTCATCAGCCGCCATCCAGGCACAAGTAGCACCTACACTAAGGGCCCCTGTATCTTCTCGAACCATACGAAGGCGCCTGACTGAAGGACATTTGAGATCGTGGCGCTCTTTACATGTGCTGCCCTTGACGCCAACCCATCGTCACCTCCGTTTGGAGTGGTGCCGCGCACGAGGAAACTGGACTGCAGCGGAATAGAACCAGGTCGTCTTTAGCGACGAATCTAGATTCAATCTCAGCAGTGATAACAATCGTGTTCGTGTGTGGAAACCCCGTCTTGAAGGCCTTAATCTTGTCTTTGCTTTACAGCAACACACTGATCTCACAGATGGAATAGGGTGACATGGCCTACAACACACGGTCACCCCTAGTATTGATCCGTGGCACCATAATAGCCCAGCGGTATGTTCATGACATCCTGCAACCACATGTGTTGCCGCTCATGCATCGACTCCCAGGAGCCATTTTTCAAAAATGCTCGGCCTCACACGGAAAGGGTGTCACAAGACTGTCTCCGTACTGTTACTACCTTTCCTTGGCCTGCCCGATCCTCAGATTTGTCTCCAATCGAGCATATCTAGGATCATTTGAGACGGCGTGTTGGGCATCCCACGAGCTTGAACGAACTAGAGGCAAAGTTACAGCAATTGTGGAACAAAATATCTCAAGACATCATACAGAGCATGTATGTCTCAATGCCCGATCGTATTGCATCGTGCACTCGCGCTATATAGAGGGGGTTCAACAGGGTATTAAATCCCCCGTTCTTTTGCCTTTTTCTCTGAAATAAATTATCCTTTTTCTCTGATTTTCTAATCATTTCCTTATATCAAAGTAGTTATTACGTATGTAAAATTTCGTTTCATTTTGACGACTCCTTCTTGGTGCGCTAATATTTTTGTCCATGAGTGTATATAGGGAGTGTGAGCTAATAGTAGGAATTGAATAAGGGATTGCTACTGAAATAATAGATAACAATTAAAAACCAATAATAATGCCCAAAACATTTTTTATAAAAAAAAATTAAAAAACGAGGATTCCCGTATTAATTCGTATATTGAAAATTTTTAAGAACATAAGAGAATTGAAATCTTTTTTGTTAATAATCTCAATGAACGAAACTAACAATGTTTATAAAAAAGTATACTAAATGCTGAAAACATTTTTTGTACGTATGTTACACACGTCATAATACAGGATGGATCAAATAAAACTGCCCCGAAGAACAGAGTTTTAGGTCACAAAGAAACAAGGTAATGGAAAGGATAGCGCTTTCTAACCTGCTTACAGCAAGTGTTGTCGCAAGAAATGAATGACCACGATTCATCTCTTGGAACCTTTGGGTCCTGGTCACAAAGTTATGAAAGGCAGATCGAAGCAGATCTGCTGGAATTGCTGCAGTCTCATCAGAGTTGCTCTGTTGTAGTTCTTGAAAATTGTGAGGTTATTGCGATACTCCTTAGATTGACGCCTAACACTGACAGATCATGTGACTTAGGGGGCCAGATAGGGACGATACCAGATTGACCTCTGCTATCAACTCTGTTAGAAGCGAAGATTATGTAAAAGTGATCTATGGTTCGGCGTATTTGGTTTAACGTAACTTTCCACAACGAGTACCCTCTTCACCTGTGTGTGTGTTCATTAATTAACTCAGATTCACATAGCTCGAGTTAAGTTCTAAACAGGTTTCACTTAATTGGTAGGCGTATTTGTATCCATTTGTCTTGGCCACTTTTATTTGCCTTACACTTTATAATATTTAAGATATAATCAGAAATTTTTCAATTGAAACAAAACACATCGCAAAGGTAGTGGTTAATTATTATTGTCACCCCTAACTATTTACCTTTGTTGCAGTCTTCAAAAATCCTCTTGCAATGTTCAAGACGCATGAATTTTTCGCATTTTACACAACAAAATTTTGATTGTCTTCTTTTCTTGATCTTTGGTTGATTGATTGATTGAATATTAACGTCGCACTGTTCAACTACAGAAGGGCTTTTGGCGACGGACCACTTAATTTTGAACCATGATCAAGTGACGTGGACGATACCTGAGCTGGAACCTCCTCTCCTAACTACCACACCACACCAACGGGAGGATGCTTCAGCTCTCGACAGATTTAACGTGCATCGCTGCCGTACACGGCGGGTCTTTAGAGGTACTGGGCTCGAACTCGTGACAAGGCGAGTCACGATCCGATACCGCGGCCATTTCTTGATCTCTGGTCAAGGAGAACACTACTTCCTCTTCAAAGTTTCTTCTTGTTTCTTCTTTTGGTTCTTGGTTTTGAATAGGGAGTTGTACATCAGATATTTCTTCAATCCTGATTCGTGATGAGCGAGGCAAATAAATGTTATTCTCAGGCCGTCTTCGAGCGGCATTTCTCAGATGTATCTCAATTCCCAGCAGAAAAACCAACTTAAAAAAGTTGTAAATCACTTGTGTGTTCCCAGTTATTTTAGTATAAAACTGCAAAAAATATTCTACGTTACAGAAAAATATGGAAATTAACAAAATTTGGAAAGACATTAAAAATTACGTTGTTGGGTATGCTGCATCTATCAGCTTCAAAGCCCCTAATGCCCAAAATGTAAAACTGTTGATCGCGTCCTTAGCACTGAACCCTATTGCGAATGGCAAAAAACAGATAGAAAAAGGAAGGGCACCATTTCGACGCAGCCCCAAAATTATTCTTAATGTACATTTCAGAAAATTGGGTGTCATTTCAGGGCTAACGGTTGACATGGAAGGAAAAGAGTCCCCTTAAACTTTTTTTAACTTCGGATGAATTTCCTTAGCAGTTAATTCATCAAGGACGTCTACTGAGAAATTTCTGCGACGAACAACTTGAGAGAAAAAATTGAAACTTGTCATACGAGCTAATGACACATGCACCCAGGAAGAAAACATAAATTCTTGCGATTGTCTTCTCTATATTAGGCCGAATACTCTTCACCTCACGTTCGTAAATAAACTGCTGATTGTAAAAAATGCAACACCATGAAGGAATCATCAGAATTAAATGAAATTTGATGCACAAACAACTTGTATTAGTGCAAATAAATGACGAAATTTTTAAAGCAAAAAAAACAATATTAAATGTCCGAAATCAGTATTCGGCTTAGCCACCCCACTCTGCAATAAGTGCTGCTATACGACGTGGCATGAAGTCCAACAGATTTTGAATGTCTGCTTGTGGAAGAGAATTCCATATTGCTTGTATGCGCAGCAAAAGTTAGTCTTTTGAAGCTGCAGGACGCGGATCACGAGCGAGATGCCGACCAACCAAACCCCACATATGTTCAATAGGAGACTTATCCGGCGAATAAGCAGGCTAAGGAAGAAGTTGCATATGTTGGGCGGAACAGTCTTTGCAACGTGTGGGCGTGCATTATCCTGCTTAAAGATAGCACCAGGGATGTCCTGTTGAAGGAAGGGAACGACTTCGAGCTGTAGCACTTCACGGACGTATTTGTTGCTATTGAAATTGCCCTCAATTCGTGGCAAACTGGATCGTCCATGATACGAAATCACACCCTAAACCATAACTCCGGGTGTTAGGCTACCATGTCGTTCGATAACGCACTCTGGAAGGCAGCGTTCAACAGCATAGCGTCTAACACGAATGCGGCGATTATGGGCCCCCAAATTGAAGCGTGATTGATCTGAAAAAACAACTTGGTACCAATCAGCTTGCCAGGCTCTGTGCTCATGAGCCCATTGCAGACGCAGCCATCGATGGTTTGCCGTGAGGGGGATCCTGTATAAAGGCACTCTTGCACGGTGCAGCAGTAGACCAACGTGCTGCCAACTGCCTGGAGGAAGCTGTACGGTCATTCACCGCCATGTGGAGCAGATGTCGATCGTCGCGCGCTGACGTCACCTTCCGTAGTCCACTGTTAGTTTTTCGAGGTGTTCGGTGCTCGTCGGTCCACTGCTTCCAAACTCGCATCACTGTGGAATGTTCCGCGGTACACGAGCTCCTATTGCGTGATAAGAAAATCCTCCTTCTCGAAGGCCAACAATCCTCCCCCGTTCAAACTCCGTAAGTTCTTTTAATTTCTCCTTATTTCGTCGTGGAGACATACTTAGGTCTCACTAAACGTTCACCATTAACAAATAATCATCAACTATTTTCAACGTCTCGCCACAGTCCTCTATTTATACGCTTTCAGCATGTTCAGGGGGCGCTGCGCACGGCATGCAAGCTCAGTGGCTCTGAAACTTTACTATCTTACGTAACATCCTATAATTGATATTTGATGCAGATTTCACATTTAATACTGATGATTCCTTCATGGTGTTGCAGTTTTACAAACAGCAGTGTAATAAAATAAAAAAAGGATAACTAATGAATCAACAAATCAATAGACTGCATGGATTTGATTGCAAAACTGTTCAAATTCAATTTACCGGATTTCCTTCTATTGCTATAGAAGTGTATCTTGGTTGACTCAATATTCACCAATTTGTTTGTAGGAACATATTCACTTTGATTTCTTTGCTCTTCTAGGTCAAAGATTCGGTGTATTGGAAATGAAAACCATTGTTTCGACAATATTAAGGAGTTACAGAGTGGAGTCCCTGGATGGAAGAGATGTGGTGTTGCCGGTCATGCAAGGGTTTCTCCGGTCAAGCGTGCCCATTCGAGTCAGAATCAGACCCAGAAAGAGTCAGTAATTATCGACTCAAGATTAACTTTTTTTACACGATGTTTAAGCAAAGGAAATAAAAAAAAATTTTTTTTTTCTTGGTGTTTCCGAATATTTCTAAACACTGCTTATAAAAAGGGCATAAAAATTAAAGCCTTTATAAAGAAGTTAGGGGACTACATACTTTTTAAAATTTTTTGCCAATTGTGATATTGCATTAGATCCTTATAAAGTTTTTGTGCAAAGTTTGTTTTAAAATTCTACTTTTTAAAGTATTTTTATTAATTTTCTGCTTACGATTCAGTTAGTATAGGATTATAGTTTCTAGTCTTCCCCTACCCAAATGATATTATGAAGCATAATTGGGAATACATTGGAAATATAATTAAAATCCTATTTAGTTGCAGAAATTTGAAAACTGATGAGCCATTTAGGTGCCAGCCCCATCATTTGGAAACAATCATGTGAAGATATCTTGAGTACAATACTATGCTATCCATTTGTACTTTATTTGTACACATTTTTTTTTCTTTTGTGATCTTTTATTGAAGAGTACAATAAAAATTTGAAGAATTTTTCTTTCTTTTTTTTTATTATTATTATTATTATTTTTTAAGTAGCTTTAGAAAGACAGAAAAAGTAAACAAACCATGAAATTTAAACTTCTCCTGAGATGGTTCAAATCAAACATCTAAGAGTCAAGGTCATCAGCTCATACATAAAGATCTGTACCATTGATTAATGATTAGTTTGGAATACCTAGCTGCGCCATGAGATCTGATACAATTATGAAGGAGTTAAAATTAACAACTTTGTAATAAAATTTAAACTAAATTTTCTCAATCTTTTCTTTCCTTAAAGAACGCTTTAAAAAGAAAGAAAGACTGTTTAATTTATAGTCGGGTGGCTTTAGATCCTGCCTGCTGGAGGTTTCATGTTCCGTTAACATTCTCTTTGAACAACCTCCTGGTCTTCTTCGCCATGTGAGCATGGCCGCAGTAGTCAAGGTATTGAATCATGGCTGGCCTTATCACGAGTTTGAGCCCAGTATCACTTAGACCCGCCGTGTAGGGCAGCGATACACGTTAAATCTGTCGAGAGCTCCAACATCCTCCCATTGGTGTAGTAATTAGGAGAGGGGGTGTCGTCACTGTCACTTGACCATGGTTCAAAATCACGAGCTCCGTCGCCAAAAGCCCTCGTGTAGCTGAACAGTACGACGTTAATATTCACTCACTCACCCTACTCTCATGTATATGTCTGTGTTTTCGAGATGATTCTTATGTTAATTAATAATAATTATTATTAACAGGAACAACTACGTGATATTTTGAATTATAAGATAAATCTATGTTTTACAAAGTCTGATCGGATGCGATTATATGTTTATTTTAAATTACACTGAAACTACTGAAAATGGACATCAGATTCTGAAGTAGTGATAATGTACATCATAATTTTGAGTGACCAACAGTTTATGAAATTTTACTTATCAAACTTTTATTGTATTTACGAGCTTTGAAATTTTATTTATTATTATTTTTTTTTTACTGAGTAGAACTGTGGTCTCCAACCTCTGGACAAATGGTACCGGGCCGTCTAAGGATCAGCAAATTATTTCTATTTTATTTTCTGTGGCGTATTTCCTTCGGATTTGTGCGACTTTCCATGGAAATCACTTCATATTCATTTTTTGGCGTAACTGTATTTTAATCTGAAGTCATATTATTAAGAAGTCATATTGTTAGAAGTATATATAAGATGCATTCGAAAGCACAAAAAACTTCAATTTTCTGTGATGCTTCAATAGCAGAACTATTCTTTTCTGAACACTAATCAAAGAATAAATATAGGCCGGATAAAAAATACTAGGTATTTTTTTTTTAACACGTACTTCTGAAAATCTACAAAATGAGAATTTATGCAAATCGTGGCGCCATCTATTATTTACTTTTCAAACTAAAATAAAGATTTTACATATAGCGTAAAGTTGATTTTGTATTTTGACGCGTTATGAAGTTCCCCTTATATAGTTTCATCGAAATGTGGGTAATAAAGATTTTGTTAAGCCAATTCTAAGCTATGTCGAACATTCGCATGGAATATAAAATCTACTATAAAAATACATTCATAATGCTATTTAAAAAGTACCATAAACGGTAAGAAATAAAATTCTATAAGTCAAAGTTAAAAATATTTATTTATTTATTATTCTAAAAAAAGGGCTAAAAGTATTTGATGAAGATGCCACCACCCGAAACATCCAAGTTTGGTAGAGATGTCGAGAAGTATAAACTCATTTTCAAAGACAATGTTTCTTTCTTATTTTGACGAGCTCACATATATATGATGTGGTCAGGGACGGGTGAGAGCTTTATTGACGTTGCACTTTCACGTGACGTGGCACGTGGGTTATTGGTGATAGACCCCCATATTTTTGAGCTTCAGCCAAGTGACGAGGACGATATCTGGACTGGCGTTTCCTTCTCCAAACTTCTACACAACGTTAACGAGAGGACTTTGAGCCTCAACAGATTTAATATGCATCAGTCTCCTCTAGACGGCCGGACTTCAATAGCACTAGGCTCGAACGGCGATACACCGGTAACGAGTTCGAGACCATAACCATTAAGCTTCCGCGGTCACATAGATTGGGCTGCATTGAGGTTCTTGAATCACTTTAAGGATGTTGATGCGTCCCGATATAAAAACTCAAAATATTAATAACGATCCATAAAAAATTAAGTTTTATTTTTTGAATTAATTTAAAAACCTGATTATTTGCTTATGTAGTAGAGCAGTGGTCTCCAACCCCCGGTCCACGGACCGGTATCGGTCCGTGGATCAGATACTACCGGTCCACACAAGAAACATTAAATTATTTCCATTTTATTTACTGTAGTATATTTTTCTTGGGTTTGAGCTGCTTTTCTTATGAAAATCACTTTACATATTCCTTGTTAAATCTCTTTACAGTAGAACGCGTCGCTTATCCGCACGTTTATTATCCGGAGCATCAAATATCCGAACCAGTTTTTTCAGAGACTTTGCAGCGAAAAATAAGTGATTATTTTCCACAATAAAAGTAAAATTGCGACATTTTGCATCTATTTTGCTTTTTCTACAAGCAGGTTTTCCGCATGTGATGATTTTCAATATTTGTATAGTGTCCGGTTTCATATACTGCATGGATCGCATTCGGTTTTCGGTCACCCGAACAATCGCTATATCCGAACGGTGTCCGATCCAATTGATTCGGATAAACGATGTTCTACTGTATATTCATTTTTGGTGTATAGCTATATGTTATTCTGAAGACACGTTTGTGTATGTGTGTGTGAATACTTTTAAAATAAAATTATTAAATCAAAGCAATCTAAAATATAAACAATCAACGTCCTCCCCCCTCAGCGGGCCGCGGTAAAATTATCCACCGTTGACCGGTCCGTGGCGATTAAAAGGTTGGGAAGCATTGCAGTAGAGCACAGAAAACTCGGCCAGTGGTTTCCCACTCACCCCTTCACCTGTGTTGTTGCACTGCACTCAATGCGGACTGCTATCTATTTTTACGTAACTTCAACAAATTATTCTCTGTTCAACTTATTATGATGAGTAGATAATAGAGCTTTCTCTAAGGTTCCACGTAAATGTATACCCCCCCCCCCGTTACCCAGATAAAATTACACTCCTAGAAACCATTAAAACCCTTTATATCATACTGAATGAGATTCATGAATATAGATTTTAGCTCGATAGCGAAATTTAATCTTATTAACACTGCGTCCTGTGTAAGAAACGTACTCTCATTTGAAAATAGCCAGTCAGCCGCTGCTCACCGTTTGTAGGAGAGCAGCGTTGCCCGAGGAACACCACTTGGAGGTCGGCTACTTGTCCCTCGAGAGCTGTCCTTCCTTCTCTCACTACCGATATATATCTTCTGGACAGCCACGGGAAAGTCAAGTCTTCACTAGCACTCCTAAAAGAAATGGGTTCATCTGCCTTGTCTCTAAATCGGGTGAAATGGAACAAGAGTCGTGCGTTGATGGGAGGGGGCGAGAATCAACGCGTCCACAACAAAAATACCCGGCACGCTTTCTAGAAAAGTGAATATAATTCAAAACACCGTCATTACAACAAATAATTTAGAACAGGGACTGCCAAACGTAAAAAGATTTGAAATTAATTGTTACTAATAAATACGCTATTCCAGCTTCTGGGTTCATGAAATTTTGAAATAAATGTTGGAAGCGTGCCAGGTCTGATGGGTAGCTGGCCCACATTCGTGTGACACGTAGGGGAACCAGGGAAACCCCACGCGGCCAGATCGATTACGATCTCGTCTTGTCAATGAACATGATCTTCATCTTCCAGTTCGAAGAGCTTCGGCGCTAGGCCACTGGTGGGGCACTAACTGTGCGTTCGTTAAAGGGAAGTGGACCAACGCTTCTACTTTTCTTCGGTCATAGTTCGGGTCTCTGCAAAATTTTTTTCCTCCTTAATAATATGTCAAGTTTAATCATTTCATTATTATTTGGCATGCACGTATGAAAATTTATCAATTGGGGGATATGTAGAATTTATAATTTTAAGGGATGCAGACATGTTGCAACTACTATATAATACCAAATATTTCAAACTTGTTTTTCTTTTTGAGTCAAAAGTTAAAATAAAAAACTTTTTCAAAAAATGTTGACTAATATATTTTAGTACACCTGTTTTATAATCGATTTTTGTTCTCAATGAGTGATTTCAGATTTTAAAAACTGGGTGTTAATTTGCATTTTAAATCCCATTTTCTGTGACTCGCAAGATTTATTTTTGGGTGATAAAATAAAGTAGAGAAAATGAAAATGGATATCTCTCACGAGAAAATGCTCCCTGAAATTCTCATAACTTGTGACGGGCTCACACGTTTTTTTCTTTAACATGACCTCTGGGTTATTTGGGGGCCAAGACTGATGGCAACTCTTTTCCAACCAAAACCCAAACAGCGAAATGTGAAGAGGAAATGCAAATAAGATAGCTTTTTTAAATAACAGAAGTTTCAGTAAGTCATATGGCAATTTGGGGAGTGTTATGTGTGAAAGTGATACAAGCGTGAATTGACAGCCAATTGAAGTTACCTTGAAGATTAAGCCATTAGATCAAGGTGCATACCATTGCACGCGCGCCCAGACGCCTCTACATAAGATTGAAGTCAAGATTGGATTAAGGTAGGGTTGAATATTTGATATTACGACTTGTAATATTATTAGAAGTGAGATTAGGTGGATTAAATATTGATAGTGGTCCAAATTACACGATTCGGTATAACTATTACTGTGTGTTTGTTCGTCATCGCGATTCTCTCTTATCTATAATCATCTAAATTGTTATACGCTTAAGTTACATTCTTAATAAAGTCATATTAAGAATTTAAAAATGTCAGTTCCTTTTGTAAACCCTACACCTCTAGCTCACGCGGATAATCAAAGAAACGGTCACCTTAGGGGGGGCGGTTTCACAAACTGAAGGGAATTGAAACGGTCATTAAGAAGTCCGTGGACCTCTATGGTCATCAGGTGAAATATTGCAGCCAATCACTTCAGGAACAATGTTCGACGTGAGGAGAGATTACAAATCTGATTCAGGAAAAAAAAGTAAAAAAACAAAAAAAATTATATTCTCAGTGTGAATGATTTTTAAATAAATTCAAATTTAAACATAAAAATAATGTGTATCACAAAACATTCTTTTTAAAGAAATAATACTATATCTATATAAAATTAACTCAACAACACATTTTTTTTAAAAAAAAAAAAACTTGTATAGTACCTTATTTGGTTAATTTTTTCCTTATAATCAACATTTATTCTATATTAGTTCCAAACTTTGTTTCTGTAATCAACAAATTTATTACTTATTTTCCTATTTTCATTTTCAATATCAAGCTAGTTTAATTGTTATGAATTTGAGAAAAAATTACATACGATTTGGAAGTTTAAACTTTGTTTAAAGGGGAAAAAATATTGTTCTTGTCATAAATTGAAAGCTGTGACTGAAAAAAATAAAATACGTTTCACATACAGGGGGATTCCCTACCAGACCAATAAACTTGCAGGACGTGTAGGGAGTACAGAAACAACTCTGATACAAATGGAAATGCAGGGTCGCAATTACCCAGCTGCGAAGTATGGTGCAAAATAGCAGAGAAAAAGAACAGCTACAGCAACACATAAATAGGTGAGAAAACAATGTATTGAAAGGTTGGTCAATGTATCAAAATTACGACCAGAAACCGTCTGCCAAGCCTGACAATGTTGCTGCATGAAGTTCTTTAAGTACTAGAAGATTCCTGGCATGCCACATATCCTCTCGGCAACTACAGATATTCGAACGCTAAGGTATTCAACTGATCTTTGGGTGTCTCGTATAACAAAAAATTCGTTAAAGAACCAGTCTCACGTATACAACCATCTGTTCACACTTTCGAAGACTGAACATAATGCATTGTGATGTGGAACTCATATGTTCGGATAAAGATCCTGGTACCATTACAATTCGCATCTACATACACAATTAGCCTGCTGATAGTTCCTCGTTTGATTAAAAGTTCCTACTACTACTAACGAAAATGGATCGCAAATGCCGACTTCCAGTAGGACTGGCGTTAACGAAACCTTTCCTTCAGAGCTATCTGCCGAAAGTCTGTGCTGGAGAATCTTCCAGGACGTCATGAATTCTATGCCGCTTCACTGTCAGACATCCCAGATGACTTCTAGTTGCAAATTCGAATATCTGTTAAAGTACAAACGTTTGATAAAAAGATTTCTGTCCCATTAATGTGTGGCTGTTTCTGTTCTTTTTCTCATCTTCTTTGCACCATAACTCGCAATTGCGGCATTTGCGACCCAGCAATCCTATATGATTGCGAGTAGTCTTTGTAACCCCTACACACCTTGCAAGTCTGTAGTTCGAATACCCCTGTATGTGTAGTCCTAAATACACGATACGCTAAAGTACTTAAGTGTTGCAAAAATATCTTCTTTATGAAAACACCCGATTCAACATTGCACATAATGAGACTTTCGAAGAATTACTTGATATTGTTGTTTTATTTTTGTTGAGATATAATACAAGGAGTGTGTGTGTGTGTGTGTGTGGCGACTTTCTCTAATGCCAAGTCAAACATTTCTGTAATTAATCAACACTTTTAAGGGTCCAGTGATGTACATTAAGACAATTCAGGGTTAAGTATTTCTGTGTTATGATGAAATGAAAGAAAAGAACTGTATATATAGATAATTATTAAGCCAAGACTTTATATAAAAAAAAGTGATACTCATTCATCATATCGTAAAAGTTATCGGGAAATTTAACTCGTTAAAATGATCAAAGCCAAGTTGGCGAGATTTTCGCAAGTGCGCCAATTTTCATGCCTCCGGAAATATATGCAAGTAATCAGATACTGAAATGCCGACTAATATATCAAAGATTAGACAATTTTGTTAACCAATTTTCGTATTGAAATTAAATGGCTGTCTAAATATTTTGGTGCTCTTTTATATGTACGAGAGGAAAATAAATTATTTTCAAAACATTTGACTGTTTTTAACTAATTTCAATATTCAATTATTGTTTTAAAAAGATAACAAATACTTATTATACTTTGACTTTTTCTTTTCAACCAAGTTTCTTAAAACGAATTTTAAAATAATTGCTTAAAAATATTTTCATATTCATTTACTCTATCATTTTCAATCACTAAATGACACCAAATTGGACTAGCCATTAGCTTTTTATTTAAAATGTCAGTTAATTACAAATTTTATTTCCCCAACTGGAAAAAAAATCCATAGCAGATGAATATCAAATTAACCCCGTTACTTGCTTATTACATCTTCGACAAATTTTGTCAAACCAATGTATGTCATCAAATGTAGTCAATGGAGAAAAGTCATTCCTGCTTTTTTACAAATGCAATAATAAGAATAAAAGAATAATGATAACAGCATTTAGCGATGTCTTTGATTTGGTGAAACTGTTCGACTGTATTACATGTAAGTGCCCCCCGCATATTTATTGTTTTGTATACACTTATCAAATGAATGTGTTATTGTAAATAATAATTTCAACTAATATATTTCATCTACATAGATGATAAGAAAATAATCAGTTCTATAAATTATATTTATCCTGCTGTACTATTGATTGCTTTTTGTCTTCACCATAACAAAAGTTAGTTCAATATTTAAGAAAATGACCTGACTGTGTTTGCAAAATACCTCACTAAAATATTTTAGATAGAATAAAAAAAACTCTTCGTATATATATATATATTTACTAATGAGATTGTTCAATTATGGATGTATTTAGAGCATGTTTGCTTATAGCGAATTTTGAGATCGGCATTAGATCCAAAATCTTGTCTATGGTTGTTTTTCTTTTATTAAGTTTAATTTACTTTATTCATTTTCTTTGTGTGTTTATCTTGTTCATAGAAAAATATTATGCCAAATTATAATTTTGTGCCTACATAATAATCGTGGATCTGTTGTGTTTATAATTGGATTAGATTTTATGGAGATGTTGCTCATTGTTTCACTTTATATTATTGTGATTGGAAGTTTTTGCTAATAATATTTTATCTGGCTCTTTTCAAAGTACATTCAATGTACATTCAACTTTTAAATAACTATGAATTTGAAAAATAACAAGTTTTATGTGACTGGCAATTTGTTATACCAAGGTATGACATTGCTCGGTGGTACAGTATAATGGTATCTGTGCCACCGTCATCCCTTTACCATTTTATAGAGCCCTTATATTGGAGATTTGGTATATATTTGAGTATGACTTTAGATAATTATGGAAATAGGCACAGAAATTCTGAGTTGGCATATAAAAAAATTTTAAAAATACAAAAATATGTGTGAGTTGTTTTGATAATCAGAATTTTTTTTGCTTCTATAGCTTGTGATGTTAAAATTTTAAAACTCGAATTTTTTGGAACTCTAAATATTATAAGAATTTATCTCGTACAGCAAAACGTAATATTCATGTTTTGGATAGTATAAATAAAGATCAGAGATAGGGATTTTAGTAACATATTGGAAACTAGGATTTTCACAGAGATATCCATGATTTAAAACTAAAATTCAAATCTTGCACTGATAAAAGATGCAAGGCTTGTGTCATGATGAGTGAAGAACAGTTGGATATTGATGCAGGATATATATTTTGAAAGACTTTTAATTGTGTTTACAAAATGACTTGCAATATTTGTAAATTCGCCAGCATAGGAGGTCAGACTTCAAACACTATCAATATTGGATTAAATCAACATAGGTCTGATACTAGAAAATTTGAGTACAACAAAACCCAGGCTAAGATTGAGATAGGGCACTTTAATAAACATGGATTCAATAACATAACTGTACATATACTTAAAATAGTGCCTAACATTAAACAGAGATTATGGTTCGAAAACTTTTGTATAGGTTCATTTAGATCATATTATCCTCATGGTTTGAATGTTATCTGGAATGGCGGAAATATTTTGCCATCTTTTAAACAAAAATCCGAGAATTCATTATATATTTTGAATTTTGATAAATCTATTGGTAATAGTAATAGTAATAAAATTGGTATTGCGAGAATTTCAAGAGCTAAACGTAGAAAAAGAGTTACTAGAGACATGACAACCCTCAAGAAATCCATGTTAGAAATAGCTAATAAATTTGATGATAACTATAACACAGGATTAATTAAATCATTTATGTTTGGCATGAATAAAACTGAAATTAAAATTATGACAGATATTTTAAGCAGATGTAATTTTAGGGATTCTCATGGTATGCATATGATTCGAGACTTTAATAACTATTTAGTACAAAAAATGAATATTAAATTAGATGCAAGTGAAAATTACACTACAGAATATTGTACATTATTATTTATGAATAAATCCTTTAACAAAATTAATTTTTTTCAGGTATATTTCAAAATATCAATCCTTTTTTCCAATTAAAAATATTATTCTTAAAAAGGCTTTCAAATACAACAAGAAACTTGGTAGATTTATATTTAATTATAATCAGGTCTCGGAGCTCTTAAGTACAGAATCATGTAAATGCAATTTTTATATCGGGACTATATTGATGATTATCATCAGCACGTTGTCACGGGAGACCTTGGCATCGTGAAAGATGATTTGCTGAGAAATTTTATGGAAAAAGGTACTGGTTTTAGATTGATGATCACAAAAAATAGATCTAATGTTATGAAACAAATCAAAAAGGATTTGTGGATAAATTCTACCTTAAAATTGCTATTAAATATGGAATGCCAATTGAGGCTTTCAATAAATTTAGATCTTATGTAGCAATAGAAATTCAAAAATTAGATTTCAGTGTTGAAAATGAAATTATGTGTAAAGATCTTAAATCATCAATAGAAAATATCCAAAAAGACTTCGTGATTATATATGTTGATAAGGTCTCTGCTAATTATGCCATAATCTGTAAATATTTTTACAGTAAAATATTACATAATCACATTTTAAATAATAATGCATTTCAAAAAACAATTCACAGTAATAGAGAAGATGATAATCGTCTTTTAGCTTTGAACAAAAGACTGAATATTCATCTAAATAATATTAAATATCCACGCATTTTTTTAACACCAAAATTTCATAAAAGCCCTATAAAATTCCGTAGTATCACTAATGGGTACAATACATATATCACGAGGTCTGGGAAGATCTTACAATCTCTTCTTCAAAATTTAATTGATAACTTACAAAACAGCAATAATTAAAAATAGCTTAGAAATTGCCAGAGTTACTAAAGATGTGTTAATTTTTTTCCATGCATGGCTTTGACTTCGAGGACCTTTTTAATTCTATAGATATTGACGATATGTGATTAGGGTTCTACAGTTAATTTATGAAAAATATGAACTATATACTTCAATGAAAAAAGAGAAATTTGATATTCTTGTTAACCTCGTATTAAAAAAAAATTTCATTGCATTTGATCAGAATCTTTATAAACAGATCAAAGGATTACCTCAGGGTGGTCCAGCTAGTAATTGTTTAGAGAACCTATATTTACATTTTTTTTAAATTGATCAGATTGTAAATGATTCTTACTTGATTTATCGTTATATAGATAATCTAATAATTTTTGGTAAAAATAGTGAATACAAACCAAATATTACATTCTACCCTGACTATCTCAACCTCCTTAAAACTAACTTTAACTCTAATATGGTAGAGTTCTTGAATTTAGACTTGCATCTTATTAACAATAATGTAGTCAGTAACATTTTTGATAAAAGAGATTCTTTTAAGTTCCATTTAATTAAAATTCCTGTATGGAATAGTAACTTGCATTTATCAATTTACAGAAATGTTATTTTGAATTTTTTATTTAGAAATGATAACTTTACTACCCACAAAATAGATAAATTCAATAATATAAAAAAAAAATTTCAATGTTGTTTGGATCATGAATACCCTTTTAACTTCTTAAGAACTTATATTCATCACAAATATATTAATCGTCTTGCTACTTCTAATTCCAAATCCACCACACAACAATAGGATTTCAAAGTCAGCATGTTAGTGGTCGTGCTGTGAAGATTATATCATAACACTCATATCACAGTATACATCTTTTCCACACACATCTTGAACATCTTACACATTTTTTACAATCAACCAATTCAAAGCCTATCAAACTTGATTGTCATCTCTCTTGGTATCTATCTATGCTGGCTAATATAAAAGGTAGTTCAAAAGATGCGTTTATGCATACTCAGGTTTTTTAACTTGGTGGATAATTACTTTTCATTATTTTCAAGAATCCTGATTCTCTTGGAAAAAGATCTGTAAGTAGGAAGAATTCGTTAATTTTTTTTTTACGTAATTGTCTTGGGATTTTTCTGCTTTAAGAATTTTGGAGAATTAGTTTCAGAATAGTAGTCAGTGTTTTTATCATACTTTCTGCGAGTTTTTATATACTTCGAATTTTTGTTTATTTTTTTATATACTTTGAATTTTAGTTTATTTTATTTGGTTTTCCTACCGAGTTGCAAAGGGGGAAGGTTGGCGCCTTCAAACTAGTTTAACCCCACTTATTCGGTCCTAAGTCTGAAATTGCTTTCTGAATCGCTAGGTTCTTTTTTTATAGTTCCTTTTTTGTATTTTTCTATAAATTCGATCTTCATGTTTGGCTTTTATATATTTATTACGTTATTTCTTGTTATGTTCATTATCTATTATTTCTGGTTTTTGATATATTAATCAAATTTCTTTCATATATATATATATATATATATATATATATATAT
>BMAV01019315.1:10098-23275 GCA_019973955.1 Trichonephila inaurata madagascariensis
TTTTTTTTTTAACTCTAAGCCATTTAAAACAACGACGCGGGATCGATTCGACGGCTCGTTACTAGATTTCCAACTTGGGTTAATGTTTTGCTACGTAGCAATTTTTCTATTTATTTAATTTTTTTTTACTAGACGTAGTAATTCGGAACTCCGCTAGAGTGAATTCAGAATCAGACCCATGCACCCCAGGAAACAGGAAAAGGTCTAAGAGGGGAGGCTAGGTATGATTTTAATAAGCGCGAAGGCAAAGGAACCGGAAGTTTAAATACGGTGAGTGTGTTACAGATATGGGTAAATATGGGATGGACGGGCTTTGTTTTTTAACGTTCGCGCCAATTTTGTTCTTTTTTGTTTGTTTGAATGTGTAAGTTGCATACAACGTCGTTAATCTTCCTTAATCGGTTGAGGGGGTGGTTATCGCTTTTTTTTTTAGCTTCGCCTTATTATTTATAATTAAAATGTTATTTTTTTCTTTGTTCTTAGAAATTTTATGTTGTGTATTTTGTTGAGGAAAGTACTCTAGTCCACACCTTTTAAATATAGTTTTTAAGCAAATTTTTGAAAAAAAAAAGGTACTTATGTAACAAAAAATGCACATTGAATTCATAAGAATAATTTATTATTGGAGGGAAGATCAAGTGTGAATGAGACTTTTTTTAAAAGATATTTTCTGAAATATTACTTATTAAAAATACATCATTGTTATTTTTCTATACGCGTACCCTTTCTTTAGATCAATACAATTTCTTCAATTATTCCAATATATTGTGATTTTTTTATTCATGTATGATCCAAAAGCCAGACGTGCCTAAAAGTAAATTGCGCACAGACTTTCCTACCTAATTGATCTTTCCAATCCTAACACTTACACTGAAAGATCCAAACAAATGATAATCCGAAGGTGCGAAGTATGGAAGTGAGCGTTTATTTACGTCGCCTAGTGCGACGTCTTAAGACTTCTTGAAGCCCTAGGTCCCTAACCAAATGTAGTTCCCCCTATGTCCCTGAAAAGTAGACAGTATATAGCATATGTTGTCAAATACTCGAACAAACAATAATCCGAAACAAATAAATGTGTGTGACTTACAATCTCACAAACCGACTCGACCGATTGCCACCTTTTGATTGAATGAGTAATAATGGTGTGTGGTGGGAGGCCTAGCCTGTACGTGGATGGCGGTCATCCCAAGTAGCCAGTTGACATATCGTCCGAAATTCCCTGTTTTTCATTCATGAAATACAACCGGAAATAACATTTGGCCGTTGAAATTATTCTAATTATGACCTTATTAAGGCTGAGTCGAGAACGAGAAGAGGTCTCCATTACGGCCCAGTAGGCCCATGCTTTAACCCTTTATCTACCGACGGTACTTATAGGTACCACTCACTTTAAAATTACATAGAATAACCATTTCTACGACGATACTTCGCAGGAATATTCTTTTAAATCCACTCTTCCAAAATATAACGTAGCACGGGTTCTATGATGTGTATTTTAGCGGGGAAGGCGAATAGTTTTATAGCAGAAATTCCGTTTTCAGCTGACGGCGTTTTCAGCGGATTGCGAAGATTGCCATTTTTGTTCCGAAAAAGTAGTTAATGTCAAAAGGTAAGTGTCTCATTTTTTTTTTCTTTCGTATGTACATTTTGTTGTTATGTTTGTCTTCCTTAGAAAAACAATTTGATAATTTATTTTAAGTAAACAGTGTATATAATTTATTTTACAGTTGCATATCTTTAATTAATTAATTAATTAGTTCTAACGGATTAAATTAACCAAAGTTGAGTATTTTTTTAATGTATATCCCTTAATTTTCAATGTAGTGATTCAAAAAAAAAATATTGCATGAAAAAAACTGTTGTAAATCATAATGCGGTAGATAAAGGGTTATGACGTCCCTGGTCGCATTCTAAAGTAACACTAAGGGTTTTGGCAATGGACCTCGTAATTTTGCGCCATGGTCAAGTGAAAAGGATGATACCTGAGGTGGCACCCCTCCCCTTTCTGACTTTCCACACTTCGCCAAAAGGAGGACTTTAAGCCTCCGCGGGTTTAACGTGCGTCAGCCCTCTACATGGCGGGTTTTCAGTGGCACTAGGGCTCGAATTCATGACACGCTGTCCAAGAGTGCGTGACCATGACCACTAGGCTACCACGACCACGCTAAGTATGGAATGCAGGAAGAAGGTCCGTGTGTTGCCTAGTGAAGTTTCTTAAAACATTCTTATGTTATACCAGCTGTATGAGGTCAGGGCCGATCTTAGCAGGTGTACAGCGCGTGCACCGCATGCAGGTGACCAAAACAAGGGGCAGCCGCATATAGTTCTATCAATCACAAGTAATGATTTTTACGAATTTATCAAAGTAAAACATTAAGTCGAATAAATAAGCTGAATTTTAAATAGTTATTGAAAGATTAAAATAAATTCCTATTTCCCGATAGTATAGCATAATTTAAGAAAAATAGAATATTAGTACACAGAATGTTGGTCCACACTGTCCATTATAATGTCTACTCTTTACACACATCCTTCATTTAATAGCAAAATTCGAGACAGAGCCAGCAATACATCAATAGAAAAGGTTTTCTTGCTTATTAGCGGCATTGACGGTGCACTGTGGATAGATGCTTAACAAAGGCATGTTAAAGTCTCAAAAATGATTTTTGAAGTTGTTTCATGAAAACTTCCAACATATGTTTAATATTACCCAAGACATAGTAGTGTTTAAATTCAGTATGTATTTGTGTGAGGAAATTAAACGTTTTCATTTTAATAGTAGCATTACAATTTAGAAAAAGAAAAAAGAGGAAAGAAGTGATTTTTCTGTCTTTGCATTTTTATTAAAGTTTAATTTTTTTTTTTTTTTTACTTTTATACAGGTAGATGAGTTTATAACGTCAATGATAAGTATTAGTCAAAATATGAAAATTTTTCTAGAGGGGTGGTATATTAAGTGTGTTAGTACGCGGGCGGCCGTCACCCTAGGATCGGTCCTGTATGAGGTCTTGCATTTCCCTGGAGAAATTGATAACTGTGGATCGTAATGAAACGTCGTACGGTATAAATGTGCCACTGTAACACTTTTTAAAAATTTGCAGTACTATATTACATTGATTGTGTATCGATAGTGACGTACATGATTTAATATAATTCAAATCTACGTACATGATGCCAAATGAATTTCATTAAACTCTTATCAAGAACTTTTCCGGCTAATAGCCGAATTCGAACTAAATTATACTTGACTGTTTTTTACATAAAGCGATATGATACATGAAAGGCCCTGTGGTTGAGTGGTAGCGTATCGCGCTTCCACACCACAGGTCTGGATTCTATTCTCGGGCTGGGCAAGGTTGACTCAGCCTTTCATCCCTTCTGCAGTGGATCGCTAAAGGAGTACCAAGCTTGCTTGGGGACTTAAACACTGGGGGTCTCGCTTCAGACTGACCACTTGATCGGGACATCTGCTCATTCACCTCAGCACCTAATGGTCACGTTTACTGGGATGGTCACAGTAGGCCCTGGCCCCTATGGGCTGTTGCGCCACTGTGTTTGAGTTTGATATGATACATGAAGCAAATTAAAGATGAATTGAAATTATAAATACCTCATTTGTAGCATATTGGGTTTTTCCCTTCCTTTTTCAGTCATTATAGAGCATTAAATTTAGAGCAAAAATATTTCTCAAAGGTAATTACTGATGAAAGGTAAGGTAATTACAAATAAGTAGAGTTGTAGAAAGTGAGATGCATTTATTCTAGGAATAAAATTTATTGAGAGAGAGATTCAAAGATTGTTTTGTCACCATAATTCTTTTTTGGATTAGTCTAGGAAATTAGAACCCAGTAATATATTTAAATACGCACATTTGTATGCATTTTAATTTCTTTTCGTTAATGTTTATATTTATTTTAGTATAAATAATTTGTTTAAAACAAAAGTATTTAAAGTCTCATTGATCTAGAGTAAAACAAACTTATAAATCTGGAACGGGTGTCACTTCAATTTAAGATAAATATTTTGCATCAAATTCTCATCAGTGTGTACAACAACAACAGAAAAAAAAAAGTTCAATGAAATTCAAGGTCATTTTTTTAAAAAGTTTTTCAAAAGCATACAAGACGTTGCGCATTCTAAGTAAAATCAAAGAATGTCGAAACACGATAGTGATGAACGGCTCGTTGAGCGCATAGTTGCCATCCAACAAAAACTTATTTTTCGTTTTATTCCAAAAATAGAATTTTAAAGAGAATTGAAATCTTTTTAGAAAACACAAAGCCCAGTTTATCTCGTAAAATTTCCAAACTGAACCAATTTTCAAAATTGGTTCTAATAAAAAAAAAATCCCTTTAGGCGATTTAATATATAATTAAGAAATTTTATTTCAATTATATTTGTTGTGTTGCCCTTTTGTATTATTTAATTAAATTTTTTTAAGGTATCCGACTACGTTCGGAACCATGGTTTTGCAAAAGCGTATAAATGGATAATATTTAGGATATTTTAGTGTCACTTAGATTAGAAAATGTATATAAAATTATTTTAAGAATAGTATAACAATAAAAAATTATTTAAGTACAATATTTTGACAAAAAATGATCATGGAATGACCCATTTTCAAAATGTTCTTCTTTTGTGAAAAATGCTTCTATTATAATAATATTTTGCCTGTTTATACCTCAGACCTCTGTACAGAGGCTCAAATAGAATTTTTGAAATATATAACTTAGAAGTGGGTTTATCCATGTTTAACGACAACAGAGGGGAGAAATGTTAAGAAAAAAACACCGATAATTATTTCAATGGGTTGTAACTCTGAAAATAATGTGAATTTTTCAAAAATCGTAGTTGAGTCTCTGTACAGAGTTCTGAGCTATATACAGGAAAAATATTATTATAATAGAAGCATATTTCACAAAAGGAGAACATTTTGAAAAAGTATTATTCTAAGTAAATTTTTTGCCGAAATACTGCATTTAAATAAATTTTTTTTTGTCAAAATGTCCTTAAAACAATTTCATACATGTATTCCAATCTAAGTGACACTAAATATGATGAAAATTATCCATTTATGTGCCTTTTTAAAATCATGGTTCCGAACGTAGTCGGATAACTTAAAGGTTCTCTGAACTGGCAATTCCTAGATTGGTCCTACTGACGAATTATATTGAATCCTCAGTAAATCTCGGTTCACATCAATGTTAGTCAGAAAGTTGATTTTTCATTAGTTCGCCTTTATTTTTATGTGTTCTTGAACATATAATTTTTATTCTACATTGCGCTTCTTCCTGTTTTCATTGTAGCTGTGGTAGCCAAGTGGTTATGGTCACGAACTCGAGGCACAGTGTCAAGAATCCTAGTGCCACTGAAGACCCGCAGTGCAGAGGAGCTGATGCTCGTTAAATTTATTGAGGCTCAAAGTCCTCTCGTTGTCATGGTGGGAAAGTTAGTAGAAAGGATAAAAGTTCATGTGTCTTCCTCGTTACTTGACCATGGCTCAAAATTACGAGGTTAGATGCCAACAACGTGGCCTTTCAGGAGCATATTAAGGTATCCAACTACGTTCGAAACCATGATTTTAAAAAAGCACATAAATGGATAAATTTCATGATATTTAGTGTCACTCTCAGATTAGAATACATGCATAAAATTGTTTTAAGGACATTTTGAGAAAAAAAATTATTTAAATACACTTTTTTGGCAAATTTAACTTAGAATAATCTTTTTTCAAAATGTTCTCCTTTTGTGAAAAATGCTTCTATTATAATAATATTTTGCCTGTTTATACTCAGACCTCTCTACAGAGGCTCAACTAGGAGTTTTAAAAAATTCACATTATTTTCAGAGTTACTACCAATTGAAATAATTATTGGCGTTTTTTTCTTAAAATTGCTCTCCTCTGTTGTCGTAAAATATGAATAAACCCACTTCTAAGTCATATATTTCAAAAATTTTAGTTAAGTCTCTGTAGAGAGGTCTGAGTTATATACAGGCAAAATATTATTATAATAGAAGCATTTTTCACAAAAGGAGAACATTTTGAAAAAAGATTATTCTAAGTTAATTTTTTGCCAAAATATTGTATTTAAATAATTTTTTTTTGTAAAAATATCCTTAAAACAATTTTATGCATGTATTCTAATCTAAGTGACACTAAATATCATGAAAATGATCCATTTATGCGCTTTCACAAAATCACAGTTCCAAACGTAGTCGGATACCTTAAGACGCTTTGAGGTCCTGGGCCCATAAAAATTTTAATATTATTTGAGGCCTTAGGCCCCTTTGCAAAAGCAGATCCTACCTGAGATCTTTAAAAGTAGACAGTATATAACATGCATTGTCAAATATTCGTTTAAATGGTAATTTGAAACAAATAAATATGCGCGATTCATAATCTCAAAAACCTGAGCACAAACCGGCTTGACCGATGGCCGCATTTAGACTAAATGAATTGAATTATTGTTTATGGTAATAGACCTAGGCCTAGACATGGACAGCGGTCATCACATAATAATACAGTCTTACCACTTTTACCAGTTGACATGCAGTTTGAAATTCTCTGCTTTTGGAAGAATACGTACGGGAATAATATTTGACTATTAAAATTATCCGGATCATGATCTTATTAAAACAGAGTCGAGAACGAAATGAGGCCCTACCGGGAGTGAGGCCCTGGGTCGGGCCCAGTCTGTCCCTGCCTTAAAACGTCCCTGGTTGCTTTATAGTGCGACGTTAATAAACAGTTACCATTTCATTAGAATATTTCAAACTCAAAAATTTTACTCAGATTTACAATATATAACAAATTTTATAATTTACAAAATAATAATAATAAAATTCATTCAATTCTATTTTGAAAATACAAGAAAAATGCCAAAATTTTCCGCTGCATAAACGCACTATCAGCTACTAGGCCACATAGATCGAATGAACAACGACCTACTCCCAGCATATGTTTGGAAATCCCCAAGATTATTCTTGATCTCCCCGTTTTCATGTCGAATAAAAATATCTCCTCAAATACTTCACCTGAGGGGGAGACTGAGGGAAATATGCTGGTTTGGGGGAAAATGCCACTCAATTCTATTTTTAAAACGAGCCGTTTGATGGTATCGTCAGCTGTCAGAATACATCCAGACAAACATATCCCGGGAGAGAAAAAAATATATATTTTTCTTTTTTTTGTCTTTGCTCTTTTTTGGGCTCAAAACAAAAAAATAAATAAAGAAACTGAATTAACACCGTTATACTATGAGACGAATTAAATGTTTATGGTCAGAATTACTAGCAAATGCATGTATTTCTGGTTATTTAAAGAGTATATGTTGAGTATTTAAACACTTATTTATACACATTTTGATTTAAAGTGATAATAGAATATTGTAAGTCTTCCACAACTATAAGAATGCTCATTATTCTGCATAACAAATGACACTTACAACATGTTGCCATCGGAGATTATATATTTCATTTATAATAAGTTCAAATATATAAAATATTATTAATTTTTTTTTAAATGTGGATTTTTTGCTGAATCGAAATAAAGCTTTAAGAAATTTTTTCGTGTTTATTAAAAACAATGCCTTTTATTGGGATAAATTTATGATGTAATAGTCAAATAACTACAATCATGTGTTTGTAACCAAACCGGTTCATCAGTTAATGTGACGTCATCATCACATGATGAATGCAATCACGTGCTTCTAGCCAGTTAGTTTATCCGCTTCGCTGTTGTCAACTTTTGCTTTTTACAGAAACTTCCTTTTAAAAAGTAGATGCTTGTGAATGATAATAATTCACATAGGTGAACAGATTAATTACACTTGATATAAAAGTATATACTGTAAAATTTGGCGTATAACGCCCACTTTTAACACAAAAAATAAGATCGAAACTTAAGGGTGTGCGCTATACGCCGGGTATAAAAACGGCAAGTTTAAAAATATTAAAAGAAAAAAGCAAAAAAAAAATTTACTTATATATATATCAAAAAACTTTTTTTTTTTTTTTTTTAAAGAAACGATTTGCCTTAAAAACTAAAATAGTTTAGTTCTATAAGTATACAATTTTTTCAAAAGTCAGGGATAATACCTCATCTAAATGACTTCACTAAATGAGAAATGCATATTAATTAATATTTCAAATTTCTTCGTAAAAAAGGGAGGGGGGCGTGTTATACGGCGAATATACCTAAAAATTAAAAAATTCAGCTTGAAAGTATAGGTGCGCGTTTTACGCCGGATTTTACGGTATATAATATTAGAATTTTTTTTAATTTTGAAAAACTTTTTGAAGAAATTTAACACACACATATGATCGTCTTTACCCAATTAAGAAATACGAAATTTTATCTAAATTTTACAAGCAGAACTACAAAGACTAATCGCAGCTTTGAATTCAACGGAGAACACGTGATTGCATTTATCATGTGATCATCTCTCACGAGTTAAACCCATTTCTAATTAACCTTTTACACAATTACGGATAGATTAAATATTCTACAAACCAGAGGAAGCATAAATTCTGAAACAGGACTCCAAGAACAAAAAAAACCCCAATATATGAAAAAAGTTAATTCACCAAAATAGAAAATTATTATATTTTCTAAAACTGCCACTGACATAGGGAAGTGAAGTAGTACTAAACTTGCTTTCTAGAGGTGACCAACCTTTTTGGGAAGAGTGCCACTATCTGATAAAAAAAAAAGTTATTCTTGCTACTTCTATTTTTTCTAAAAAACAAAACAAAAAAATATTATTATAAAAAGGTGAAAGAATATTATTTATAGGTTTATTATGGATTTTTTATGCAAATTTTTTTTATTCAAGTCTAAATAATGGAAATTAAAAAAAAAATAATAATATGATAAATAAGACAAGAGTACAAACTGAAGTTGTATTGTTAATAAACTTTTAACTGGTTCAGTTAGTTAGGCTAGGTATAAAATAAAAATGAATAATTAGAAACGTTTAATTCTAAATAATTATTAAACAGTCAATACTTTCTTAATTGTGGTTTTTGAATTTGTGGTTTCATTTAGCAAGTTAACTTTATTAGGATTAGTTCTCGACGATGCTAAGAAAATTAAGTTGTTTTGGGTGTGTATCAGTTAATTTTAAGCGATATATTTAGATTTCATAATGTTCATAGTAGAAAACATTCGTTCACAAACATCTCGATCTAAATCTACAGCAATATCTGACAGCCAAATCGTCTAAATTTGGAAAATTGCTTGTTGATATAACTTTTCAAAATTCAACATCATTCGGATCCCTTGCAATTGGAATGAGTTCTTTATGTTTAATTTTTAGTGTAGTATGGTACTGTAGGACAATAAGCCCAGTTTGGATTTCTGGTGAGTAAGAATCAAAGTCTTATTGGGAAATTAGGAAAAATATGTTTGAAATGATCAGCATTTAATATTTTTTTATCATCTTGAAAATAATCAAAACATGCACTGAATGAATCTGCATTATAATTTTCTATAGTAATTCAGTAAAGTACGAAGCCCAGTGGCTGTGTGGTTAGTGCATCGCGCTTCCACACTGCAGGTCCGAGGTACAAACCCCGGGCTGGGCAAGGTTGACTCAATCTTTCATCCCTTCAATGGGTGGATAAAATGAGTATCAAGATTGCTTGAGAGCTTAATGCTAGGGGTTTTCGCGTCAGACTGACCTCCTGAACGAAACATCTGCTCATGCACCTCAGGGCCCAAGATCGCGTATACTGAGTTGGGCACAATAGGCCTTGTCCCTCCTGGGATGTCTCGCCACTGAGTTTTAATTCAATTAAAATGTATTTCAATTAAATTTTGATATTTTTTTGTCTGAGACAATCGCATTTCAATAAAGCTGAAAAAAAACTTGGTATTTAATATTATCTTTTCAAATTTTTTAAATTTTTAAAATTTTTCAACAAGTCTTCGCATGCCACTCTTACAACTCAGCCGCTCCGTACTGTGGCACGAGTGGTGCGGATTGGCCAACCCTGATATATACAGTCAGATCTCCATTTTACGAGCCTCTATTTTGCTAACTTTTCCCTGGAACAAAGCATTTAAAGTATATTGAAAATGAATCTCTATTTAACAAAATTTCCACGCAACTAACTTTTTTGTTTGTAGCTGTTAAATTAAGGTTCGACTGTACTTATAAAATCAACAAGTAATATAAAAAAAAAATTAAAGTCAATTCTCACTTAGATCAACAAAGAAAAATTTTATTTTAGTTACTTTTTATTAAATAGTTACAATTAGTATAAATATACATATACATAGAACAGAATCACAATATTGACAAAATAGAAAGCGATTTCCCTTGCAATTTTCCACATTTTCCTTTCTATACAGAGTGTTGGACTATTATTTTTGTCTGTTACTATTTATTCACTAATTAAATTTAATTGTTCCAATAAAATAGTATAGTAAAAAGAAATCATATTCTCAGGAATTAAGCCATACCAGGTGGGTTTCAAACCCACAACCTTTGGATTAGAAGTCCAATGTGCTATCCATTGCGCTACAGTGACAAAACGAACGATTTTCCTTTCTATATATGCTGTTGGACTATTATTTTGTTTGTTACGATTTATTCATTTTTTGAAAAAAACTATTAATATCAAGTGTCATCGACTACAAGTTTTAAAAAATGTATTTGAACTTGTATGGGTGTATAGAAAGTATTTTATTAAAGATTGAAAATTTGAACAAAATATATATAGGGAGAGAGTGCACTTACAGTGTGATATGGTCGATCTTTGTCGACCATATCTTGGGTTTCAGCGTAAGTTAGAGGTGTGGGATTCTCGAAATGAAGAGACATTTTAGAATTATTAATATGACTTTTATTAAGAGTTTAACTTAAATTATATATCGAACAAACTTATATTAAGTGAGAATAAACCAAAACACGTAGCCGTAGTTAACACAGATCGCGCAATTGGATCACTTATCTATATAATTATATATTCCGCCTACTCTCATTCCTAATAATACATTCGAATTCGGAAAATAATCTTCCTACCTTGAATTTTCAAGCACCGGTTCAATCAACTCTAGATATTCCGTTAGGCCCTAGTACAATGGTATGTACCTTGTATTAATGGCAAGATTTCCGTGATTCTTGGGTAGGCCGTCAATATACACTTCTACCTTTTCTGAACTGAACTTTCTCTAAATTGCCATTAATCTTGGCCGTCAAAGAACACAGAGGTTATGTTAGAGAAAGGACGCGTGAGCCGTCACAATAGTAGGAATTGAATAACCGTACAATAAATTTTCTTGAATATAGTAAAGGAAAGTAATAAATAAAAATAGAACAAGACAATGTAAGAGAATCGCTGTGTAGTATAACGACAAACTCGTAGTCTTGGGAACTAAGATTGTAGAGTTGAACATAGTTTTAATGCCAACCAACCTTCTCCTATACCAGGGATGGCGAACCAATGGCATGCGTGCCATTGATGGCACACGATACAATAATTTAGGCACACTACCGATCAAAATAGTTTACCTTTTCAGCGAGAATTTCTCAGTTCAAAGAATTATTAGAAATGGGCAAGTTTATTATGCACCCTGATGTAACGTCATTTGATAAACTGAACCTGTTCCAATTCGATTGGTTAAAAATCAAAGGATTTGAAATACTACTGTGTGTGTGATCGATTTCCAATCTAGTTCAATATAGCTTCAAAAAATTTATTGGAACAAGAATTAAATGAAACAGGAAAATTAACAAGCAATATACGTAAAAATGTCAGTAACGAAATGTTTTAAACATGGAATTCGATCCTATGCACATTTAACTGTTTGATGGCTCATACTATTTTGACCATATTTTCATCTACGTGTACCTGCTGGTCATTATTCAATTCCTACTATTAACTCGCACTCTCTATATATTTATTTATTTATATATTTGAATATTTATTTATTTATCTTGGGGTGGAATTTTCAATCGTTAATAAAATAATTTTTAAAGCGATGATTTGAGCTGAAATTTTATATACAGGATCATTTTGGATGACAATACAATAATTTAATTATAATTCATAAAAATTAATTGATTAAAACTAATTATTTACAGAATTGCAATTACAGCCACGTTGGCGACTTGTGTCGAAACTTGTGAAAAGGTTTTTTTCTCACGTGTTAAAGCATTCAGTTGGACTGAAATTAAAAGGACAATACGATACTTTAATGATAATTAAAAAAAAACTAATTACCACTTAATGCTGTAATTCTGTCCTATGTATATACATATTTATATTAATTGTAACTATTTAATAAAAAGTAGCTAAAATAAAATTTTTCGTTGTTGATCTAAGTAGGAATTGGCTTAAAAACTATTTTTTTTATATTACTTGTTTTAAGTATGAACAACATTTAAAACTCACTTAGAAACCATTTGGCAGAGGACTCCAATTCGGCATGCATTCTAAAAGTAACATCTTACAATCCTAATATAAGTTATCTGTCATCTAATCTGCACAACAGAAGTCACACAAATGTTACTTTAATTTGAATTACAGTGCACAAAATGTATTTTTTTCATAGTAAATAAAGAGTTTTTGTGTTGTTAGTATTTAGTTTTATTATTTTCCCAATGAACAAAAGTCAAAATTATTTGACGGCACGTCTATGCCTCATTAAATATTTCTTAAGAAAAAATGGCATGTTTATCCATAAAGGTTCGCCATTCCTGTCCTATACCTACACCACCCAGCTTCAAGGAAGAGAAAATAATGTAAGAATAAGATTCCATAAACACTTAAACTAAAAATCATGATACTAGAAGAAAAACACTAAATATATTATATATATTTAAAGAAGAAGTTGATAAGTTGCAAGAAAATTTGAAAATATTTGTATCAAAATATTTCCAATACTAAGTATAGAGAAGTACTTAAAAGTACTAGTTAAAAAAAAAAAATCCAAAAAAAAAAAAAAAAAAAAAAAATTGGGAAATGGAATGGTGCGTATAATAATCTCTTTTCTCATACTTACTTCAATCCATTATACCCTCACACTTAAAAAAAGTTAGGTGATTTTAGATTTCTTTTTTTTTTTGTATTGCCGTTTCTCTATTTGCATTTAAAATCTATCTGTTTGGGAATCAGTCACAAAGGTTAACCTCATTGAGCATAGCAAATATGCATGAAATGATGAGAGACG
>BMAV01019315.1:37794-48425 GCA_019973955.1 Trichonephila inaurata madagascariensis
AGTCATAAAACAATGGCTTGCACTTCCGAAATGCATATTCATTTTGCAAAGCGTTCCGATTTTCCGGGCCTGTCGTAAAATTTCTGGCTGATTACATCCCTTACATATACTTCGACTTGTCTTGTAACTAAAAACGAGGGAAGCTTGCTTGGACACTAAAATAAAACGTTGATTTATGCATAGAAGCAGTGACTTGAAACATTCCTTGGTCAAGTAATAAGAAAAGTAATTTTGCAAAAGTCTGCATCATGCCATTCTTTGAGAAAAATGAATAAATTTAAAGTAAAAGGAAACAATATTTTGTGTTTCTCGAAAAACTTTCAGTACATAATAATAAATTAAAACTTATGGTTTTAGATATGCTAATATCTAATATTATTAAAATAAGGCTTATATGTTTTGTTATATAACTACCTAATATTGAGGCTTTCAAATTAATTTATTTTAGAATAATTCAACAGAATCCTCATGAATCCAATCTTCTTATTGATATAATTTATTTCATTATAGCTACCGAAACTGTTCCTAATACTAATTTTTTAAAAATATATTTTCGACATTTCTCAATTTAGTTTATTTTATGTTTTTAGAAGTTCTTTTTTTCCGTTAACAAAATATAAAATGGCAACTTACCTGACTAATAATAATCGATCCATAACTATAATAATGAAAAAATTGTATAAACTTAAATTTCGTATTTTTAGATTGAGTGTAGTTTAAATTGTACATGATAGTCATCCTGGGATTTGCTGTTGTGTTACGTTGATGAAGAAGGCTAATATATCATGTTAAAACAGCTTATTTATGTGCTGCTAAGACCTATAATGACAAGATTTCTAATTATGAATAGGATAAATATTAAGGAATAAATATTGTACTGTACCCAGTAACATTTGATACATTTGGGTTAAAAAAGTTTTCAAATGCGTTACAAAACGTATTGCAGAATAATTTAGCATTTCTTGGTACTTTAAAATAAAGAAAAAATAGTTAATGTTTTGAGTTGCAACTATCGTGGATAAAAACATATCTCCCCCCTTATTATTTGGTTTTCAACCACACGTGACTTCTTTTTTTATATACCGATTAGGAATAAATCGGTAATTTTTTTTTATTCTTTTACGCACCATTAAGCCAAAGTTTCAGTAGAGAAAGCCAAGAAATTAGAAATAATTTTATGTCATAATGAAAATGAAGAGAGAGTAAATAGTTATCTCTGGTAAAGTAGTCATCGTGTATACCTGCAAAGCAGAATTAATAGATCTTATTGGTGCATATATTCTACTACGTAACTATATAGGCTGCAACAATTGTTTTAGTTATCCTTACTCATGTAAATTATTATAATAAAGGCAAGATGTTCAAAAAATATCTCTGTGTTCTTAAGGAATTCCATTGGAATATTAATATGATAAATATCCTGGTGACAAAAAAAGAAAAAATAACCGCAGGTATTGGACAAGTAAAACTATCGAGATAAATAGAAGGTAAGAAGTAAGTAAGATGTCTATCCTAATTAGTTTATATTTGCCAAGTGTGTGGAAATGATTTGTGCATTTTGTTTGTCAGAAGAGAACCCTTAAGGAACACTGCAAATAAAACCAAACAAATTTGTAATCAAGACATTTTATTACTCTTCAAAAGTTCTGAAATCCGTAGTACCATTTATACAAATAAAAGAATAGCTGATAGAGAGGTGGAAAGGGGCAAGAAATGTAAGTAGAAAGAAGTTATAAACAAGAATTTTTTTTTAATAAGCAAATATGTAAACAAAATAAAACTGTATAATAAATAGTATTTACTGTGACCTATGGAATACTATTCGATTAGATCTAGTGGAACCATACAAACAAAACGTAGCTTTTAAACATGACAAACATATTAACATTGAGGACTCTTCTGCCTTTTTTATCGATGATTCTCATTGTAATATGTCATCGGTCAGTAGAAAGTTAAGTCTGTTTACCAGTGAGAAGTTAGGATCTTTGTGCTTCAAAAAATAAGGGAGAAGGAGAATATTGCACAATCCCTCGTCCAGAAGCGAGAAGGGTGGTTAACCGGGTTCACATTTATGAGTTTTGACACACCACATGGTGTACATAAAGCTATTAATAGAGAGAAAAACTTCTTGGTTGCATTTTGATTAAAATCTGCTCTTTATGATACTATTCCTTTCAATTGAAACATCGAACCCTTACCTATAAAGGTAAAAGCTAGATTTGTTTGTGAAATAGAAAAGTATTTTTTTACTTTAATGTGAAATAAATGTATATATTACTAATTAAGAAAAAGTTATTAGTTTCGAAACTAGATATATATTTAATACAAATAAATATTGAAAAAAAAACAGGAATAAAGAGAATACAGACAAATAACTGAATAAAGGCAGCTATAAATAATTAAATTACTAATGTGTTATCACAATGACAAAATTTTAAAGTAAATTACTTAAATATTATACTATATCCTTATTCTATAAGAGGCCCAATTGCAATAATTATGTAAATTATATAGTTTCTACGTTTTACTTTAAAATTCGGTAAAATAAAATTTAGATTAAAGTATTTAGTATTATTAGTTCACGCTAATGAATGGATGGGTAAAGTTTAAATAATATTGTATGAGTTTTAACGAGTAACAAACCTTCCCTTGTATTGCATGCAATTTTCTGTACCCCATGGCTAATCATTTAAAAAAAAGTCTGATTAAGGAGGGGGGGGGAGATACCCTATGAACATAACAATGATATATACACACAAACGTCTTAAGGCATGGGCAAACTAGGCCCAGTCTCAGAGACTCGCCCTAAGTGGGGGCCTTGTTTCGTTCTTGACTTCGATCATGATTCGGATAATTTTAATGGTTCAATATTATTCCCGTACATATTCTCCGAAAAACAGGGGATTTCTAACTGCATGTCAACTGGTATAATTTGTAAGACTGTATTATCCTATGATGACTGTTGTCCACGTCTAGGCCTAGGCCTAACACCACAAACAATCATTTAATTCATTTAGTCGAAATGCGGCCATCGGCCGAGCTGGTTTGTTCCTAGGTTTTTGAGATTGTGAGTCGCACACATTTATTTGTATAAAATTACCATTTGAACGAATACATATATATACAGTATAATAATGTAAAATAAAACACCAAGAGAAAAAGTTGTAAAACCTACAATGCAAAGAAGAAAGTAATTGGAGTTCCAGAGACTCAACAAATGTAGATACAAAAAGGGTAAGCCAAACACACATTGTAGAATAAAATACTACTAAAGATGCACATAAGAATAAGAAAGATTAGAACTTAAACTCAATGTAGAGAAAGTATTGAAAAAATAACCATATGTTGTAACAACAATTATTACAATAGTTATAAGCATTTTGCTAGAAAATAAAATATATACATATATCTAAGGATTCTAAACAATATATGTTATATACTGTCTACTTTAAAGATCTCAGGTAGAACCTACTTTTGCAAAAGGACCCAGTGCCTCAAAAAGTCTTAAAATTTCTCTGGGTCCTGGACCTCAAAGTCTCTTAAGACGTCCATGTTTATATATTCGTAGTTATAAACATTGTAGTGATTCTTAGTGGAAAATGTCACTATTTAAAGCATTTATTCTGACAGTGAACGTATAATATTTGAAATAACTCTGTAAGAATTCATATAAGCTTTACAATTCAAAATTTGAGAAGAAAATGAGATCAAAAGAAAATGTGTTGTTTATCTGGAACGAAACAATGTTTTGGAAATAATTATAACGTAATATAAAATTTGGTTTTTAATTAATTTTTTTTCGAAGAATTAGTTTAGTATTTACACAATTAAATAATTAGAAAAGACTTGTCATAAATTATGAGTATAGAGCCACTCAGTTATATTCCTCACTATCTCTAATCCTTTCAAAACTGTTTCATATTTCAAGTGAAAACATTATTTTTAAACAGAAGATTATATTTTTGACCAATCAATTATTTAAAAATTAATCACTTTAAATGTGTATATTTTATAAACAATTGCTCTAATGCATTCCCCAATACAAATTTCAGCATTTAAAAATGAATCTGTGTTTCCCATATACATTTTCTTATGTTCTTTTTTTACCATTACATGTATAAGTTTTGGTTAATAATTTAAATTCTACATCTGCATGGTCTCACAGACTCAATGTAAATTCTATCCATAAATATTCCTACTAGTTAAAAATGTATGCGTCTTGCTTTCTTAGTATGCCCTGATAGAACGATTTTAACGCTATATATCAAGGGCCATTTGTAAAACGAGATTTTAATCTGTCATATTTATTTGCCCAGTCTGACATGCCGTAAAACAGCAGTTCTGAAATTATTATAGACAGGGAAAACGCTCATTACTATTATGGAACTTACCGAAATTATATTTTTATTTATATGCCATCGGCCCTAAAAAAAGTGTCTATTTTTTCCTACAAATAGAAGACGAATATGTAATAAATAATTTAAATTTTAAATTGAAGCTAAATTGAATTGAAATTGAATAATAAAAATTTTATGAGAGTCACAGTAAAATTAATATAGTATATTCTACGAAGAAAAAAACGAAAAATATCATATAAATGTAAGGAATGCAAATCACCTCCCAAAATTTTTATTGACTTTTCTAACGATATAATTTAATTTCTAAGTTCCTCAGATAGTATGTCTCAGAATATGTCTGATTTTATTTTGAAAATATAAACATAGCATGTTGCAGTTCATACTTTGCAGCATTTTTTTTTAATTCGAATTCAAATTTACCTTTTAACAATTTATTTTGATGAGAAAATAATTTTATTTTGTGAAAAAAATGTGAAATTTTATTATTTGGGAAATAAATTATCAATGTAAAATCTATTATATCTTAATTTTGATTTAGTTGCATTTAAAACTATGAAAATAATATGATTTAGCTAAAGCTTAATGAAATTTTGGTTTTTATTTTTTTACAAGAGGCGTGTATGTAACGAATCGATTTCTCAAAGTAATTAAGGATATTAAGTTTCTTAAGATAATTAAGTAGTAATTCAAAATTTTCAAAAGCATCTGGGTCCGAAAAAAAAATAACGTCAAATATTAAAATACAAAGTGTCTATAATGTAAATTGTCCATTTATAAGAATTTTTCAGTAATAGCTTCGGTATAAAATTTTTAATATATTTTGAATAATTGAAATTAATTCAGTTTTTTCATGCTTAAAAGCAAAACAAAATGTTTATTTTAACCTAACTTATTTCTTCTACGCAGTATTCTAATACTATATTTGTACTAGAATTTCCACTAAGAAATAAACTTGTGTTCTTTTCCATCGAAGTCATTCTCGTAGAGAATAAAAATAAAATAAAATTTATTACATGGTATTCGTATTGCACATAAAATGAAAATATTTTTTTAGGAATTGTAAGAAGTTGGTGTAAAAATGTCAAAAAAAGAAAAACTTGGAGCTTCAGGGCAGTTGTAAATAATAGGTTCCCTTTTTTTTTTTAAATCTCTTTGTGGGAAATGTTTATTGGTTCTTCCGAAATGTCTAAAAATATTTACTTCAAATCCTTTGTAATCTGCCTTAAAAATCTCCCCTCTCTTTTCCTCGAAATTAAACATTATGTTCCTCTAGGCACATCATGTGAATATTGGGGTAATTTTCTATGTGCGATCTGACTGATAATTAAACTTTTCCTATCGAATCTGCTTGTACTCAGAAAGAAGTGTTGTTTCTGCTGAACATAGAAGTTGTTCTCTCCCTGAGGCCTTATGCAGTTCAGAGCAAATACATTTGCAGACACGAGTCCTTGCATGCGGATCGCTCAAGGATTCATTTTGTGACTTTGATTCCTTGAAAAGCTCGCGTATTGTTAGAGTTCTACCCTAAGGAACTTTGTTCTTAAGGAACTTCTAGAAGAAAATGTAATTGACACACAACAGAAGATGTATTCAACAAAGAATGGAGCAAAAAAAAGAAAAAGATATTGGTTCTGACATTTATTTTGTGCTCTTCTTGTTCGTAAGAGAATCAAAGTGATTTTGCGAAAAACAACTTCTGGAAGGAGATATATATGCTTCTATTAGATTAATTTCTTTTTTCCAGATTAGAAAGCGTGCACTTAATATATATTTGTTTTGGAAAAAATGAAGTAACTCGTAACATAATTATATTTTGTGAGAAATTGTGAAAATTAAGAATCACTTAATGGAAATAAAATTTGTTTGAAGAAAGAATGAAATTTTTAAAATGAACTCTTCTAGCATATTTCTTAAACCTAAATCCCGTGAATTCAATCTCTTATATACGCCGAAATCGCGCTGAGCATGATTGCAAATAATGTCTCTATTTCTGTTTAACGGGATCCAATTCACTGTTTTTATAAGCAAACGGCGTTAGATGCGTTTTTATTGTAAAAAAAGGGTAACATAACATTTCACGCCCAACTGCATTTTTACCACAATGTAAAACATTCGTGAATATTTTAAATTCAAAACGATGTTTAAATTTAATCCTATTTTAGTATGTTTTTTAAATCAAATTAAGAAAAACTCCTTTGATTTACTTTGCTATTTTCAACTATTTTTACCCAATATGCGCACGCGCCTACAGTTTCATCTTTTCATACAAAAATAAAATCATTAAAGTAGCCTCAAAAATTTTATTTTTTAACAAGGTAAAATTTTTCTACCCTTTTCACTGTTGTATTGAACAAAAATAAAAAGCGAACAATTTTTCCTGTTCTCCTTTTTATTTTCAATCATATTTAAAAATAAAAAAAAATATATTGATGAATGCGACTTGTTTTAAATCATAACTTATCTATTAATAGTGGAAAATGTGTACGTTGCATCGAGTTTTTGTTCTGTGAAATTGCATATTGTTGAAATTCAATATCAAATCATAATTTTGTTTCTAAATAAGCTTGGTAAAATTATGAAGTATATGAACTGTTAAAAGTTGCTATGATACCATGACCTCTAAATTAAGATGCAATAATTATTTAACTTTTAATCACCTTTTAAATTTTAAGAGAAAAAAAATATTCTCATTTTTTGTATAACAAACCAAATTATATTAATAAAATCAGAAAAAAAAGTAACTTGAAGTATATTATTATAACACAAAACTTTTACAACCAATTAGCAACAGAAAAAGGAAAAAAGAGAAAATAGTTCGAAAACCTTCATAAATACATTCATTAGACAACAAAATTATTTTAACACGTATTAGTTTTCAAAGATATAAATTATAATATATAAAAATGCATTGATATAACAATCATTCTTTCAACTATTCTTATATTTTTAAATGTTACCTTTATGAATTAATAATTTAGGATTAACTAATTTTTTGTTTTAGTTTTAAATTTCTGATATGTTTAAAACATAGACGTATCATAATATAACTAAAAAAATCATATAGAGGATTTAGTCCACACAAATACTAGTTTGCTTCAGTCCATTTATTAAATAAAATAAAAACAAAATCCAAGTTACTTTCCCAAGATCTAATGGAAAGATTGATATTCCAAAAAATGGCTTCTCAAATGATCTTCTTTCGTCAAAGCTTAAAGGATTAGATTGTAGATCATGATCTATAATATTTTTAAAAAAAGCACATTTATGTCAGAAACTCTTACAGGTAGATATAATTATTAAGAGAGGGTTTCAATAAAAATAGATCATTATCGCTTTAGCTGCGGTTGAATATAATTTTTGTATTGCAATACGTTTTAATTTCTTTAAAGTACATTATAAATTATTTGGGAAAAGTCAAGATATTTTTTGTTAATGTAACTGATATAAATTGTAAGAATTTAAAAAAAGAGAAAATCGTAAAATCACACTGACATTTAAATAATTCTTCGATATGAACACCTATCTCCTTTCTAATATATTGTTACGAATTTTGTGTAATTAATGATTGTGATTTCATTTTAAAGTAGTATAAATAATTTATATAAAAATACTTAACATTTTAATAATACTTTATGTTATATTTATTTTATGATAAAAATTGTAATATTCCCAAGCAACGTAATAGTTCATTTAATGACATTTTAATGAAAACTTGGTGAAATATTGATGGTACAATCAAGTTGGCTTCACATTTAGCAATTAAATGTGGCTACCATTTAAATGCTTCTGGCAATTCCTGGAGAAATCTGTAACATCGTGATCTATGACATAAGCGAATTTTACAAGAAACCGCTGATAACTAGCTGCGCAGACTATAAGTAATAGTCGCCTACCGAAACTGAGTCAAAATTATTTTAGTTGTTGAAGAAATCACTTGTGCAAAAGTTGTTGCTTGTGTGTCGATACCTTTAACGCTTCTTACTTGTTATTTTAGACACTTATTGATATGTATGAGTACTGGAGAAGGTTGGAAACCTTCTGGAACTTACTGCGTGATTTTAAATATGTATCCTGTATTTTAAGGATTGTTTTTCTACAATGAATTTCCATCGCTTTCGTGTTGTTGTTACTGATACTACCTGATCGCAAAGGCTAGATCGAGGCCCACGATATTCATCATGGTAAGGGGTTAAGTGATGCATATCATTAGCGGTAGCTTTGAGCACCATACAAGTGACAGTACGATCTGGCTCGTTTCCACCCCAATTTTGAGGGATTATTCCTGGGAGTGATCAGAGGCAACCCACTTCTCTTCTCTTTCCACCAACCTCCCGAGAGGACTTGAGGCTCGATGACTATATATATTATCCCCATGTCGCGAAAGCACAATAAATAAACAAACATCCATGCCTTCTCCGGGATTCGAGCCCAGGCCCTACGGCACATTAGTCAGCGTTGCTAACCAATATACAGGGTGGGCGACCCACTTTCTTTGAGACTGATAGCACAAAATCCACGAATCGCGCCCTCCGTTACAATATCTCTCCATCCTGCTCTTTATTTTTTACACCATCATTTACTTTTTTTATATTGTAATAAATACATAAGAAAAATAAAATGAGTCATTCATCCATAAGAAATATTTTATTGGTATTTTCATTATTTATAATGTTTTAGGAGAAATGAAATATACCAATCATGTATCATGAAAAAGTCTTTAATAATTAAAGAAGATATTTTATTAGATCATCAATTAATCATACACTGGCGTTTTGATATAATAAACAAATTTTCTAATGGTAGAAATTATTATATGTTAAGAAAATGGTATTTTCTCCTAGGCTGAAATTAAGTACATATTTTTAAGATCTAAAAATATTTTAAAAAACTCGAAGTCTTATTAACTAATGTGTTAATTCAGAGCAGTTAGACAACCATGATGTCAAACTAATTTGTCAATTAATGTATTTTTTCCAAATAAAACTTTTTGTAACACCCTTTTATATAAATAATTGGATAATGTTTAAATGCATTATTAATGTTAATTTGGAAGGTATTTCGTTAATTTAGGAATTGCATTATATATTTTTTTAAATAATAAAAAATGCAGAAAATAAAACAACTATTTTTTATATCATCTTCTAATTCTTGAAATAAGGTACATTTAAATATTTAAATGATTATTCTAAAAAAGTTTTATATTACAAAGTGTAAAAAATTTGATTAGAATCCACACATATAAATAATGCATAGTTGATATAAATTTGAGCTATATAATAAATATAAGAACAAATCATTGCTTATTAAAAATTACACATAAAGTAAAAACTAAAAAATATAAATTAGAATCTCCTTTTCGCTTTCGATATTTTAGCACTTGATATTGTATAAAATAATCCATGAATTTTTAAAGCAGTTAGACGTTTATAAACCCTGAAGTAATTAAAATACTAAAGTATTTTCAAAATATGTTCTTTATTTTTATTTTAATATTATATGAAGTACTGCAAGAAAATAATTTTAAAAAGTTATATTTAAGAAAGTATTTTTCATTTTAGTTACATGAATGTTAAAAAATATTAATAAAGGATTTTTTGTAACTTTATAAATTATATTGAGTTAAGCACTTCCTTAGAAAATTTAATTAAATTCTTCAAAAAATATTGTTTCCCCTTTTATTGAATGTTTTCGTTTTTAAAAGAAAATTTGTTTTCCAATACAAATTTTCTCGTACGTAATAATAATAATAATAATGAAAAACAAGTGTGTAAATTTCAAAGAAATTTCCTAATACATTTTATAACACAAGTTTTGTGAGATAATGTTGATGCACATCTTAAGGGCAGAAAAAGTTTATTTTTAAGAAGTTGAATGTCTATTACTATAAATAATAATTTTATTAATAAATTAAAAATCTTTTTTTAATACTTTAATATCATCTTTTGTTTATTTAAACTTGATGTGGATTTCCAAAAAAATCAATTTTAATTTTCGTACAGAGAAATCATTTTAAAGTAAGATAAAAAATAAAAAAAAATTTACAAATAAATTTCTATTTCAAGTTTTAAAAACATGATAGCATTAAATTATATATATATATATATATATATATATATATATATTGTTTCGGATTCGAACTACTTCGAGCGATTCATCGAAAATCAAATCAAACCTGCAATCTTGGTTCCTAAGGCCAGGAGTTTGTTATTGTACTACTGTGGCTAATATTTCCTATCTTGACTAGTTATACTTAGCCTTTATAGCTATTTGTAT
>BMAV01019315.1:50272-92455 GCA_019973955.1 Trichonephila inaurata madagascariensis
AACTTTTCGACTTGGTTTCCCCCCCCCCTATTATGTCGAAAGTTTCTGCTGTACGGGGAAGGTTGGATCCATAAAGCATTGCTAACCCTAATTCGCTGGCCTAATTCAGCGACAGCCTTAGAAATCATAATAGGTCTCCAGTTTAGTCCAAAGACTTTTTTGTATCTACATTTGTTGTGTCTGGTGAATTCCAATTTCTTCCTGCTTTAGCACTGTAGGTTTTAGTACTTCTTCACTTTTATTTTATATATATATATATATATATATATATATATATGTGTGTGTGTAAGGTTGTGGCTAAGTTGTCTTAATTTGTCGAGTGTTAGTTGGGTTTGAGGAAAACATTTTCAGTGGACGTTCATTCTTTTTTTATTGAGACACACACATCAAAAGCATACGACAAAATTGCCGTATATTTTCACTTTGACCAGACAAACATGCGACGATTACAAAGAAAAGCGGACGAAGAGACAAGAAGCAGCGACATGTACAGGAAAAAACCCAAACACAAAGAGAGCGACCACTCAAGAATTTCGGTTTTTATACCGGCAGTGGCAAGCGCGCCACTATTATGTAACAATACTTCTAATTGTATGCAATAGGCGGGACAGGGATTTTGGAAACTCGTTGATTACAATTACGATTAAAGTATTGTTTTTAAACCAAAGAATTAAAGCTTGTTTAAATATTAGGAAAAAGATTTAACAAAATGAAGATATAGGGAATTATTACATATATATATATATATATATATATATATATATATATATATATATATATTATCCTAAGAAGTACATTACAGTTATATAGTTTTGAAAACGTAAATTCATATTAGAAATGAGGAATACATCTCCAGTATCCTCCAATGACATTGCTGCTTTTAAGCTACCAATGCTTTAAATTTTGAAGGCCGATTTTTTGTTAGTGCAGGGTAATTAAAAGTATACTGATGACACTTAGTGGTGGTAGCCTTGGTCCTGCTTAATAAATAGGAATACATTTTCAAATATATGTTGCGTAAATCCTAGGGATTATGTCGAAAAAACTTTTTGAACTTTTCTATTAAAACCATTTGCAAATGATTAACTAATGTCTCTCTATGTACTTATAATTAAAGAAAATCATTCACATTTTTAATATAATAAAATTGGATTGCTTAGATATTAAATTTTATTTACTTCAAATAATAGCTCGAAAAATAGTGATATGTAAAGTTGCTCTATAAATGAGCACCTGGAAATTTAATATTTTTTTTTATGTCGATCCTTTGTTTTAAGAACCATATATATAGAAATACAAAAAGGTTATTGTGATATTATTATCATTCAATAAGATAATAAGTAAATAAAAGAAAGTGAGGGAAACACATTTAATTATTTCATGAAGTTAGTCTTCATATTGTAGTGAATTATTCTTCGTAAAAATCAAGTAAATTATTAAATTATTCTTTACAAAATTGAAAATTTTAAAGATGATAAGAAAATTGACCGATGAGAATCTAGGATATGGAATGTAAAATACTTACTGAGATAATTAATTGCAAAGAAGTTCTATGTGTGTGTGCATTTATTTCTATCATTACGGACGATTATAGCCTTTACTGATTTATCAAACTTACATATTTTCATTACTTCGCTTATATATATATAATTAATTGTTAGAAATTTTATTTTGAGTCTTGTTATTCTTGAGTCTGTATCCTTTTTTTTATTTTGAGTACGTGGACTACAAGAAAGCTATTCGAGACAAATTATGAAGTTTCACACACTACCAAATGATGAAGATAAAAATCACTCTTTCTAAAATTCTACTCTATACTATGAAAAAAAATCCCGATCTTTTTAACATGTAGGGTAGTTTTTTTTTTAACTTAATTATTTTGTTTCCAAGTAGTACATTTCACAAAATTCTGACATTGCTTTTGATCATAGGTTTCCATTCAACTGGCATCCTCTTTTCTAGTGAATTTTTCTGTTCCGCCCCCCCTCCCACTCAAGAGAGATAAATGCGTACATAATACATGGTGAAAACAGGATATAAATTTTTTAAAAAAAATATTAAATTACTAAAAGAATATATATTTTTTTAATTTGGTTTTTTTCTAAAGTTCCCAATTCTTTTTTACTTCAAATCTGAAACAGCTGTTACCACGAATATACAATTTTAAATACATATTATCAACATAAGATAACGAGAATCAAAATCTACTTTTGTTAGTACATAATCCGCGAGTTTTTTTTTATACTGTATTTGGTTAACCTGACCATGTCTCTCCATGCCATCTCAAAATTCCCTAATTGGTTCTGGGTCTTTTACTGTCCCCCTGAAAGCCTCAAACGTTGAGAGCCTATACTTTAGATTAAAAAGTATGGGATGTGTAACCGAATATGCATAATTTAATATATGTCACTATTCCAATTAGTAAAAAACAGGCATTGGTGCACTATTCAGACTTCGAAATGTCTCAAACTAACAACAAATAAAGATTAAAATCACTAATATATTATTTTATGCGCCCTCCTTTTATCAAGGAAAAAACATTTTTAAGTTTCTCTTCCAATTTTTATCCAGAAATAAGTGTAAAACAATTTTCCTGACACCGCTGCTTTACACGCAATCGAACAACAATACTTGCCTCCAAGATCACAAGCAAAACATAAGTGCACCGAACTGTCGCTTTTAAAAACGTCGTCGGCGATATAATTTCAGCATTGCGTGCATTGCAAAGTTTACGGGAAAAAGGAAACCATACCCCTTTTTTCACAATTCTAGAGGAAAAATTATGTTTTATCCACGAGACAGAAGTCTTGCCAAGATGTCTGCTTCATTTATTATCCGCCATGACATTTTTATTTGCTCTACACTCTTTTCCCTTCTTTGCTGGTGGCTTAGGAAACTTTTGTTTGCTCGTGCGTGTATGCTTGAGTGTAGTTTCTGTGGTTTGGGTTAAAAGGATTGTGATTGAAAGCAAAGTATGTGCTTTTTTCTTATTTATTTATAAATATTTTTCTTTCTGAAACCCTGTGTTATTCTTTCTCTGAAATAGATGCTTAACTTAAATATAACAAAAGCAATGTGTTGTTTCCTTAAAAATGCATTTATTTATTTATTTATTTTTTAAAAAAAAACAAAATTATTCTAGTTTTTTTCTAATAAGTTTTACTTTCCAAAATTGAAATTGCGTTTTGAATGTGGCAAACAAAAAAAATATTTTATAGATTTTCTTAAATTTTTCAGTTCCCGTTACTGAAATATCTTATACAAAAATTCTCAACTAATTTTTAATAATGATATACAGCATTATAATGGGTAGCATCCAATATACAGACTAATAAATAAAGGTTTATTCCATCTACTTATATGAAAAGCTTTTTCATTTTTTAGCATTTTCACTGAACATAATGTTCTTTTTCGACTCCCAAAACTCTAACACAGTTGCTCATTTAATTATTGTTTGAGCAAATAAATTTGAAAAAAAGTCATACTTTTTTGTTTCAAATCTATGTTTCAAAGCTATAATACTATTTAATTATTTAAGATTTCAAATTTGAACAATATATTTATTTTTATTGTTATTTTATGCACAAAATATAATCAAAACATGATTGATTGATTGACTGAATATTAACATCGCTCTGTTCAGCTACACGAGGGCTTTTGGCGACGGACCTCGTAATTTTGAGCCATGGTCAAGTGACGTGGGCGACACCTGAGCTGGTACCCCCTCTCTTAACTACCACACCACACCAACGGGAGGACGCTTCAGCTCTCGACAGATTTAACGTGCATCGCTGCCCTACACGGTGGGTCTTTAGTATTACTGGGCTCGAACTCATGACAAGGCAAGCCACGATCCGATACCTATACCACTCGACTACCGCGGCTCCATAATCAAAACATGACATATGTTATTACGCATTGTAAAAATGTTTTTTTCTCATAACTGTAATATGTATTTTTTAATGTAATACTTCCAAAGATTTAATGTAATGAATGCAATATGGAATCCTGATATATTTATTTAAGAAGTCAAAAGTAATTAAGATGTACAAGGATTTTAAATATACAGGACCATACACATCTGTCAACTATTCTTTTTCATCAATCTAATACTTTGAATGCACATAAGGGCTACTGATGTTAGATCTCGCATTTTTCAACCCTGGAGAAGTCGCGCACTCGATACTAATGTTGATAGTCAAGCGTGGTAACGGAGTCACCCCCAATCCATTTTTTTACAATTGTTTATATTGCACTCGATAAAAATCGTAATTCTAGTGAATACTTTCACAAAGAAAAATTATACTTACCTACTTTGAAGGACTTTTTAATGTTTCTTTGATAATTTGAGAAAAAATCTAATCGAACTGAACTAAAAGTTCTAAATGGGCTTGACTTTAATAAAAGACACAGATTACAGACATTTTTAGCTAACATTACAGAAATGATATTTGCAGGCAAAACTGTAATATTTTGTTCAAGTTATTGTTGTTTTCTATTCCTTTGATGATCGAAAAATAGCATGTTGCAATCTTCCTTGCTTCTATTTTCTGACAGGGTGCAATTTGTCTTGTAGTACACATGTGGGTTTATATCTTTTTTGATGGATTTCCTTAGGTAGCAATTGAAAATCTTCCTTTTCTCTTTAAAAATTTTTTTAATTTAAAATTAATCTAATTTAATTAATCTAAAATTTAATTTATGTATCATGATTACTAACTATTATTTCACCAGGGTCTTCCCTTACTTGATCAGTTTCAACTGCATTCAATAGAAATCGCATATATGTCCGTTTATTTCTTTATATTCTATTCATTTACATTTAGAAACCATAATGAGCCGTACATCACAGCATTCAAACCATCAATGCCTTCACTGGGAAAAAATGTAGCCTGTTCATAGAAATTATTTTGGAACAAAAATGATCGCTCCAGGAACACAAACACCCTCTAAGAGTGTAAAAAAAAGTTTGCCATTTCCAAAAAGGAGAAAGATATATGACAACTGCATTTTAGCTACCATAAGGACTATCATACAGGAGAATACCGATAAGGTCATTTGTAACAAACAAATTTCCCAGAATTAATGATTTCGTGAGCTTATGATGACTCTACCCCCACGCGATCGCTCTCAGGTTAAGCACTAATACTGATCATGTGATCCACTATCTATATTTATATTAACATGACAAAATATTTATAAAGCTAGATATTTGTGCTTTTTTTTTATGTTTATTAGCCGTTGAAGATACGTAAAACAACGAACTACATTTTTCCTTTTAAAAATATCTGAATCTTGAAATACTCAAAATTATATGCCAATGATATTAAAGAAATATGTATTTCTAGGTCTTTTCATTAGTTAAATGTGTTCTGAAAGAATGCTTATACAAGCAAATATTCATATGAATTCTTTTTCCTAAAATGTTTTATATAAATTCCTTACATAAAAATGCAGTATTTTCGAAAACTAAGTATGAAAGAATATATTATTGGCTTTAAATTATAGACATGAATATCATATTTAAGATAGTTGCTGCATGAATCATACAAATATGAATTGTCTGATTCATGCAGCATGTTTTGAAGGCGATCTCTTTAAAAAACATTCATTCATTCCCCTTAAATTATTAGGGATTTTCTCATATATCTTCTCGGTAGAAATGCCGATCCAGAATATGGGCTTGAAACATGCCAAACAGCAATTGACTCTGCAAAATCACAGCATCTTCTAAGTACAAAAATCTGACGGGTAAGGTAATAATCCACATTATGCGCTATCCCAGCAAATATTACTAACTCGATTTTCCGTAAGAAAGGTCGGTTTTAGAATGATATGAGGCGGAAGAGGAGGATGTACATTACGATAGACTTTGAAAATCATTTTTTTTCCTGCAAAGACATTAGGTTAACTTCCGGAATGTAAGTAGGCGAACATTCATCAAAAAATTGGTACGAGACTCTTCTGGAAATGGCACACGAGATTTCTCTTTTCATTTTGAGGGCTACGAATGGCGTCATTAGGACTAAGCTGTTCTAAGAAAAGTTCTTGCAAAAGGAAATTATGGAACATTCCCCAGTAAACGAACACGAACATTGTTTATATATATATAATTTTAATCCAGTAGGATATGTAAATAAAAGTTTTTCCTTTCTTATAGGAGGGATAACTGTGATTTTCTTCAAATGTTAAGAGAACAATAAATTTTGTATTTTATAAATAATTCTTTAACTACTAAAATTATCGTAAAATATGTTACGACATTTATCCAAATTTTAAATAAGCAAAATATTTTTTTACTAGAAAAAAATTGCGTTATTGAAATGTTTGGTGTATAATATTCCCCTAAACGTTAAGTTATTTGATTTAATTTTTGTGTTATCCACACAACAAATAAGATAAAACAAGGGAAATTAAGAATTGCCTTTAGGAGAGGTTAAAATACACTAACGGAATTAAGGGCAAAGAAGGAGCTGTGATAGATTAATGAAATTCGGTATACGCCTTTATACATCTAAAAGATGACTTTGATCTAAATTCCATGCTAGGTGCATAAGTGTAACGCTACTAATGCCACTTTGAATATGCAAATATTAGGTGTACTTTAATTACACGCTGTAAAGTACGTGATCGCTATTCATCGTTGATATTTGACGTAATGAGTTGATGTGTTAGTCAATAATGCCTTTAAGAAAACGAAGAGAAGCAAATTATCAACAGATCACTGAGTTTGAACAAGGTCGAATAATAGTATAAGAAAAAGAGATTTTTCTTTCCACGATATTGCAGAAAGACTTTGTTGGAATGTATCACCTGTGGATGATTCTTGTCAGCTGTTATCCTGAAAAGGCAGTATCTGATAAAACCCGAGGATCAACTACACAAAGGTCAGCACTGATAGGGGAAATCGCAGTATTCACCGCATAATTGTGCAAGATTTGTTGTGCACTTGCAGTACAAATTATAGCTTTAATTGTTCTTAGAGGGACACAGTGATTTATAACAAATGAATTGTTTCAATAATTGCTCCTATCCGTATCACATTTTTTTCTTTGTGAATTTACCCTTAGCTATGTAGAATAAAAAAAAATCACATAAATCCGTCAAGGTCGGTATCAGAATCTATGTTTCCAAATAGTTTCATAAAAATTCATATTAATTCATTGGAGTGTTTGAATGTATATGAACATCCTGCATAAAATTTTTCCTCCAGTAATGAAAGGTAAGCTTATGACCACATGCTATTCCTTTCGACTTTGGCTATTCTCATAACTCATGTTTTTTTCCTCCTTTCTCGAACTTTTCTTTCCTTCTGCAAAGAAATGCTGATCAAACTGAAGAGATATCGTTGGCGTCCTTCACTTTACTTACAGTGATTCGAGTGGGAAATATTTCACCCTTTTCTACCCACTGGACAAAAGTTTGACCACAATGGCAACATGTTTAAAATACACGCGGTTTTGGTTTTCTCAATTTGGTTTATGTACGAGTTTTGAAATTTGGGTAAATACATTAAAAAATAACTCCCTCTCGACATTCTTTTTATACTTTGAGCGACTTATATTGCAAAACTTAAGGTACGTATTTCGAAACATATCCTTGTGTGTGTGTTTTTAAAACTCTAATATTTTTTCCTTAAATGTATAGAAAACTATCTCTTGCGTACCATGTAAGAAACAAAAAGGACAATGCTAAACGTTACGTATAATGCTGGACAAATACCGATTTAGAATACAAATGCTATTTTCCTCTGGGGCAATTTTATACTTCCCAGAAAGTGCATTGCGCAAGTATGTCTTTTACGTCTAAGCACGTGTACTATGAGTATTTTTCGTTTGTATAATGTATTCACATTATAAGAATTTCAAATGTTGAATTCATATTTTATTCATTTTTATTCATTTGCCTGGTAAACATTTTTGTAAAGTAACGATGCATTTAGTTTGCACTTTACATAAAGAGATGTTTCGTACATTGAGTTGTGAAAATATATTTATAATAAATATATGTGCATTTAAATTACTTTACATATGATACTTGCACTCCTGTGCATTGCCATTAGGCAGTCAACTTTTTATAGCTTCTTTTTGAATTTTGAGAAAAGACACGGATTTAAATCAATGTTATCACATACTCTGATAGTGGTGCTTTTTCTCTTCTTTTTTGCATACGTATATTTCTTTTACTTATTTGTTAAAGTCCTTACAACATAACAATTCAAAGAGTGAGTTGCATGTTGGTAATAAACTGGGAAAAAATTCTTAATTTTGTTATGTTGACATATTTCATAAAATATGCTAAAGTTTAGTAGCGTAAAATTGTAAAACATTAAAGGGAAATAAAATGTACTTTTTCTTAAAAAATCCCTTAATTTGTTTAAATAATAAATTCACAGCCTTATTGAAATGAAAATGAAATTCAATAGATAAAAACTATCAGTTTTACATTCAAACAAATTGTGAAAAAAAAACATCTTCAAAGTCAAAACTTTAAATATTACAGCTATTAACCATTAAAAAAATATGAAAAAAAAATGTTTACTTATTCTGTATTAAATACTTATTGCTTATTGTGAAATTTCATGGAAGATTTTAAGACTGAGAATAATGTGAAACTTAAGAGGTTTTTTTACAGCGATTATCTAACTCTAAAATATTTTAATGAATGCTATGAATTTTCTAGAAAAAGAAATAGTTAATTTGGGATTAAAATTTTACAATTATATACCACCTATTTCGTTTAATTTTAAGATTGGCAGCAAAAAAAAACCATATTCAGAAAGAAGTGGCCTCATTTATATGTCTTTCAAAATTCAATACATACATACATACATATATATATGTGTATATACATGTATAATTTTTTGTGTTTATCATCTCACTATCATAATAATGAATACATTGTTATTATTTTTTTTTTGTTCGATGCTTATTTACCACAGAAAGCTGCTGAAAAATGCTGAAGAAAATTATTAGTCATTAAGTTAATGGGAAATGAGTTCCACATTTTTAATAACACTTCCAACAGTATATAAAAAAAATTTCTTTAATTAAAAAAAAATCGTCAAACACAACAGTGAATAGTGTACTCTCTATGTTTTTTACTTGTGTTTCATTTTTTGTATTTAACATTTGCATGTTTTGTGTTCTACGATGTATACCTTTAGTACTGAAATAAATCCGTAAAGGTTTCAACAAGTCATTGAAAAATTAGAAGTGCATATATGTGTTTCATGATGATAAGATTAAAACTTTAAAAAATAGAAAGACTATAAATAATAATAACTAATATTCGTTACTGCTTGTTGACAATAAATGCATAGTTTTATAATGGGCTTACTAGAAAAATGCACAGCCTAAGCTATGTGTTAATGCAAAAATATATTTTGTCTGATAATGATATTTTCAGATGAACTGTTTTTTTAACTATTTTGTGGTAGTGACTTCATTATCAAATAATCTGTTATCAATTAACTTGCTGAAAATTAGAGCACTTCCTACGTTTGTAATGCTTTTTAAAAAAACAAAAACAATTTTCATATTTACTTTTATCAAGTTTAAGAATCACAAAAATTAAATTAACTATACAGTTGATGAATTACGTCTTTTTATTATTTGTAGGAAAAGTATGGTACCCTAATTCATGTTAGAAATAAATATTAGTGTAAAAAAGAAGGAAAGAAAGAAAGAAAAGTGACTAGGTCATGGTGTAAAATCCGTGTAAAAAGAATCAAGGGGTGGGTAGCAATCGTGTTTTGAAAGCTTTACAATTAGAGACTTTGCTATCAAAATATGTTTCACAGAATTTTAAATATGTATTATTTCACAGTTTATTACCTTAAAAGAATTTTGGTATTTTATTTAATAGGCATACTTTATCAGATACTTTAGAATCAATAGGTATCTTTAATTTTTACGACGCATTAGCAACCTAAAAATTTTATCATTTTAATAATGAATTTTGCATTGAAATAAAGTGCAGTGGTGAAATAAAATGCAGTGCTGAAATGAAATTCAGTGTTGAAATGAAATTCAGTGTTGAAATAAAATACAGTTAGATGAATCAGGTTCAAAACTTTGTGTATTTTTCTTTCAAAATTAATTCATTTATATCAAATTCGTAATTTACATATATCATACTTGTAAATTTAATATATATTTTGAATTCGTTTCGCTGCTTTTTTCACACGGAAAATTTATTGCTAAAAATACGTCATGATATTACGAATTCTACACTTCGCGTTAATTTTAGAAATATTTAACAACGACTGGCCGGAATTAATTTGAAGAAACCCACTCTTTTAAAACTAATTGTTCAGTGATACTATAGGAATTGTGGAAGAATTTTCTCCTTTCTAGTGAACTGGGATGCTTACAAGTCTTTGAGGTGGCATTAGTATCTACCTTACAAGGTTTTCTCCATGTCTCATCGCTTGGGAAGCTTCTGAAAAGGTACCCATTTATCTCTAGCACATACCGTCATTAGTATGAATGCGGCAGATTCCCTTCTTCCCTTCATTTGATCCACATTTCCCAGCACTTATCTTGCAACCCAAAAAAACCATGCAGTAAAAACCATGTTCTGCAATCTAGAAATGTTGTTTACATTCTTAAATACAGAGGAACGATAACTTTGACTTTCATTCTGAGCATTCTGCCTTCTTTCACTGAACGTACAACAACAGTGAGCAACCATATGACGAGAAATGACTTTTTATCGATACAAGTTAGGTAGGCGATCAAGGATGAAGGACACAGCCATGGGTAGCCTAGTGGTTAGAGCTCCGGACCGAAAGGACTGGGTTCGATGCCCGTACCGCCAAATACCCTCCGAGTGCACACGGAGTACGTGCTCGTTAAATCAGTGGGTCTGAAATTCTTGTGGGCTGAATCACGAGTGCAGGGAACTGAAGAAAATTTCCCTCCACTTTAGTTCAATGCCTAAATTGTGGAGATGGAGATAGATTGTGGCGCAATCTATCGTAATGTTCTGTCATCCCTTCCGGAATTTCACAGAGCTAAATCGTACTGTCACCTGTATGGTGCTCAAGGCTAAAGGCCAACTACAGGCATACATCTAGCCCATTACCACGATGAGTTTCGTGGGCCTCGATCTGACTATGTTTGAAAGGTGGCAAGAGCAACAACAACATGATGAAAGACACACTTTTCCTTGTGTCGACATATTCCGGATAACAACACGAACTCTGACTCGCGACCCCACATCTGTCTGAAATCGCAATTTGTACTTGAATAACCACAAGTATGCCTCTAATCTTTCTTCGGCGTTTTGCTCATGCTTCATTAATCCTAAGTTGAAGCTTCTTCAGACGTTTAAACAGCAAAGGGTATAGTTTGTTATGAATGTTGTGGTTTTCATTCCTTCTAAATGAAAATACTTAACTTATAGGGACGTCTATCGAATTCTACATCTGTCATATTGAATCACGAAATATTTAATTCAAATAATTATTATTTGCTATTAATGATTTTATTTAACGCGGAAAATTTAATCGATTTTGAATGCAATGCTTTACATCAATTGTTATCAGGACATTCAAAAGACTCACTCTGAAATTTGATACTATATCTATATAGAAACACACACATATATACGTATCGGCGTGTATGTATATGTATATATGTGAGTGTATGTATGTATATATATATATCTATATATATATATATATGTATATATAAAAACATACATATATGTTTATGTGTTTGTTTATGAAAAGTATTTCATAATGCAAACTAATACTGATTTCCATGTAATTTTTTTAAGTGTTAAAATACAATTAAATGATAATGTAATAAAAACTGATAATTATGACAAAAGCGAGGAAGGCAACTTCAATGTTAATAAAGTGCATCCCATGGAAAATAATACACTTTTATAAATTTTCAGAAATATCATTTTTTTTTCTTTTAAATTATTTTTTTTTCAAAATATTTTAAAATCATGAATATGAATTTATTAATGCTTTGTTAAAATATTAATTTTCCAATATTCATTATTTTATCAAACAAAGTAAAAAGTAGTTTTCAGTTATCTAACCTTAATATTTTTGCCAAAGTTTGTATATACAGTCGGACCTCTATACAACAAAATTGCTCAATCCCGGAAAAATTTCGTTATATAGAGGTTAATCTTTTAATATACTTTATAAACCTCATAAAACAAATTTTAAATTCATAAAAACTATATTTTAAAAAAGTAATTATTCACAATTTCTTAAATTAATGTATGTTTATTTTATATATCTTACCCATCAAAAAATAAAAGCTGCAAGGAAAACAAGAAAAAATAATGTTGGATATTACACTGTATTTTCAAAATAAATAAATAAATTTATAATTAAAATAATTAATTTTATGGACATTTTATACTTTAAAGCATACAAGTAATATTAAACATACATTATTTTATAATTAGAACACGGGGACAAAAGACAATTCCACAGAGGGTGAAAGAGGATATCTCGAAGATGTTTCTAGTAAACTGGGCAATGGGGGTTAAAGGTTGTACTTCTTGGGTGAAACGTCTAGAACTCTGTTGTTCTCGGTAAGTTAGGATCTATTAAAACCAGTTCTCAAAATTTATGACCACCATAAAATGTGTTAAAGAAAGAATAACTTGAAACTTTTTCAGAAATACTTTAAAAAAAGGGAGAACAATAGTTTAATCCCAAAAGAAAAAGTTAGTACTATAGAAAATGTATTTCGCTTTAGAGAGATTATTTTATGAAGAAAATCGTGAAATGTTCAAGTTTCCAGGAAAAAATTCGTTACATAGAAAAATTCGCAATATAGTGGTTCGACTGTATATATATATATATACATAGGTGTATGATAAGTATAAGAATGCTACTCGGTCATTTCAATTTTAATTTTGATTAAAAATTTCTAAAAATTTAACTCTACCTTATGTTACAAAATATATACACTTAATGCCTCCTATAACAATTCTAACAAAAAAGAAACTCATAGAACCTAATAAGAACAATGTCACAGGAAGGACACAATTCCTCAGCTTCATGTATTTTTATTTCCACTCGCATAATATCTGTATTTTTCTTCCTTTAAGTTTTTTAAAAAAATTTTTGTTTATTTTCAAGAATATAAAATAAAAAAGCAAATAATAAATGAGTGTCTAAATGACCTCTTATTAAGTATGTGTGTTCAACGAGATGCTCAGCTGTAATTGCCTGAATTAACATTTCCGTTTTTGTTTTCAATTTGTAAATTGAAATAATTCAGACTGTTAATAAAGATTAAAATAAACAGCCAAAACCTCGTTCAGAATTTTGTTTGCTTGAGAAATGCAAGCGAATATCAATATTTATAGCGTTGGGTTAACGCATAATACTAAAAAAAATATTATAATGGGACTTACTGATTAATGATTTATTTTTATTTATACTTGTAGTAAAAAAAAATATATTCCTATTCAGATAAATCACTGTTTTCACTAATTTTGCTTCATAAATTGTACCATGTCATTATAAACTAAGATACTATTATGTATGTAATAATGCATTTTACATAATAATTCACATAAAACTAAGTAAATATTGACAAATTATTTATCAACTTCTTTTGGCCTGATATATGATTTCAAATTATTTTAATATATGCCTGTAAAAATAAAAACAATTACTCACCTTCCTTATTCGAAGTAATAAATATCATATATTTTTTTTTTATCTTTGCTTATATTTAACAATATTAGTTCAATACTGAAATATTAGTTCGAATTCAAAATACATCATAGTTTTGCATTCAAGGAGTGATGAGAAAACTGTTTTCTTTTAAATAATATTTGCAGAAAATTAGTATTTAATTAGAAGTGAAGAGCCTGAAATTGTCTTTACATTTGTTAAAATATTATTCACAGAACTTTTGAAATATTGGATTTCAGTTCATATACACTTTATATTTTCATTCAAAATTTTTACTTTAAATATTATCTTCAAGGACAAACGTTTTCCACGTACTTAAACTCTTACACGTTCATCATAAACCGCGAATCACAAATAACTACATAATGCAAAGTCATCAAAATATCATTTTGACACAATAAAGAAGAATATATCCACATTAAATGTCAAATAAAGTTATAAAATAGCAAGTATACCTATGCCCTTTATCAACACTAATCGTGTTTAGAAGTTCATAATTAATTCTGAGAAGCTTTAAAACTCAGCTGAAACATTTTTATCACTTTAAGCCTCTTCTTAGTAATTAATGTTTGAAACAAGATTTCATATAAGTTAGAAATTTGGCATTAGAGGAATTTTAGAAAATTGGAATACATACATCTTTAATGGAAATAGATAAGGGGTTTTTATTTTTTAATCAATCTTTTATATATATGTAAAACATTATTTTTTTTATTCAAATCATCTACAACTCAACTTAAAAAGGAATATTTCCTACACACACATTAATATTGACCTTTTACATACGTTTTAAGCCGTTTAATTTCCTGATATAAACAAAATTTCGAGAACACTAAGAAAAAGTATTATAAATTTTACGTAATGATTTTTAATTTACTATCTTCAGTTAATTTAAAAGGCTTTATTCTTAAGGTTTAAGAAAATAAGGTGGACATTTGAAGCATTTTAATGACTTTTAACACTTTTGATCAAGTAGCACATTGAAGAGGTAGTTTATACGAAAAAAAAAGAGAACAATTATTCCATTTTTCAGTAATTCCTCAAAATAGAGGCAAACTATGAGAAATATAAATTAATAGCTCACAAGTTTGTTAAAATATATTTATCTCTATAAATTTCACGAAAAGACTGGACATTTGAACATTAGTTAATATGGGAAAAAATTGATCATTAATAACAAGTTTAAAAATTTCAAATAATCTCATAACATTAGTACGAACTCCTGTTCATATCAATCTTACTATTATTTAGAGTAAACAGACGATGTAAGAGAAGTTTGTCACTGAACTTAGGTCCATTAATTTATTTATGTATTTTTCATTTAACCTATTTGGAGTGTTTTAGCTACATCACGCAAAGATATATTATACGCTTAAAAATTTTTATACATTATTAGTTCACTTTCTAGATTTAAATGCTTCCTTGATATGCCAGAAATTATCCACTGAAATTAAAATATTTAACTCTTACTAATATCAGAATCAAAGCGAAATAAACGCGATTTCTTATTTGTTTGTTCTTTATTAGAATTAAAAAATAAGGATCCTTTTATTGTTTTGAAAATAATACACTACGCTTTTTAAATTATTTTATAACACTAGTTCTATGCCTATGAACTACAATATTAATTTATAGATATAGATGAAAAAATATGTTACGCGCGTTTTACTTGACTTCTAATGTATTAACGTACGCTCTGTATTTAAAACTTGGAAATGGTTGTTCATAGGTCCTGCTCATCAAAGAATGTATTACTCATGCATTAAGGCAATGGTTTTATTTGACATAAGGCATGTTCATGACAACCATTTTGTTCACTGGTATCAGAATACCAGCATTACTGAAAGGTCCAACAACCACTCATCAACAAAAGAAGAATGTCCATCTTCTTAAAGAACAAGTAAAATTTTACTCATGCCTGTGAAATAAACATATTTTATCCCATTAATAATAATCAAATTAAAATTTCTTCTTTATTGCCTTATTAAATACATTGTATAATTGATATGCCTTAAAGAGGTAAGAGACTTAATAAATCTCCGGAGTTTTATAAACAACATGTTATGACAACGCATTTACTAAGGTCATAATTTAAACGTAGATTTCTGTTGTCAGCAGATAATTCTTCCTTTGAGACATTCTGTTAATAGGTGTAATTTATGTAGACGCTGCTTCGTAGCTTCTAAAATGCTACATTATATATGTTATTAAAATGAGGTCTCAAAGTGAGAATATTATTCAAATAACTTGCTCATTTTCCTTAAAACACGTGCAAGATGGTAAATTGATTCCCCTCTACTTACCTCTAATGCAACAAGTGAACCTCAAATACTTGAAACATTGAGAAATGAGTACTCTTATCTATTTCAGACTTTAATTATACTATTTCCTAATGAATTAAATGGTATTTGACCTGATTACTAGTTACCTGATGTCAGATGCTATCTAAACAGCTCTAAATCTCTGCTTAAGAATATCCGTTATTGAAACAAGTGGCAATTTAGGATGTAACTTATTAATAATTCTCTTACAGTCATACATAAAAACTAATGCAGAAAAAAATATTTTTGGTCTGTGTTACGATTTCCTTGTTCTGTACGTAATTTAATAGGATATTGTTAGATAATTTTTCAACAATTCTTGTATGCATACATCCCGAATTCAATCATATTACAAAAATGAACATTATTTTAACAAAATAGATTAAAAAAATCAATTTAAACCGGAAATTCACATTTCAAACATTTAAAAATTATTTGATAATTTTAAGTATGCACGATATGGATTTCATTTAAAAATTAACGGGAATTACTAGTAACATTTTTAAATCAATATTATACTCTGAAGTAATTTGGCAGAGCAATAAAACACTTGCTATTAATCCAACAACAGATGAAACATGATTAATTTATGTGAGCAAGTTTACATTTATGTAGTGATTAAGAATGATCTCCTTTTGTGAAACTTAAGAATATATAACTAACACTTGCTCTTTAGTCTTTATGAACGTATTATTTTCTCAATTTCCTATTTTGTTCTCTGAATTGTTGTATTTTTTTTTTTAGAAAATATTCATTTGCTTGCTGTATACTAATTCCTAGAATTGTTCGTTACTTCAAACAACTAGTTACCTCGAGAGCACCAAACGTTTAATTCTAATTAGTAAACTTGCGTGAATCAACAACCAAAGCATGAAAGAATGTAGGAAGAATTCAAAACCTGGTATCAGCGTTAAGTTTCTTCCCACCTAGGTGGTTGACGCACAGATGCGAAAATGAATTTAAATATAATCCAGCTGCCTACTTTTCAATGAAAATAAATAAAATCTATTTCGAAAGACTATGAGTTTCAAAGCAATCTACTAAAATAAAATGTATAAAAGAAAGGATAAGAAGTGCACTGAATTCCCGGAAGTTTGTGAAATGCGTAATTACTGTTACAAAAGTTTTGTTAATAGTAATTTCAAGTGTATGGGTCTAACGATTCAAAAACAGTATTTCTTTTTTTTTATAACTACATCTAACCCCTCGCCAATCCCTTCTTGCCCAATTTTAGCAAAGCCCTTTCTTAGAGAATCTCTACTCCATGAAAGGAGGTCCTACCATATTTTAATTCTGTACAAAAAAATAAATATTTATCTATAATGCCTCTTAAGCCTCCGTTATGGACGTCGTTGGTCGATTTCCCCCTAACCCAATTTGTAGTGACTTCTACTCCACATGTCTACCAAATTTCTTGATTGTACGTCTAATAGTAAAAAACGGAAATAATTATCTTTAATGCCTCTTTTAATCTCCTGCAATGACCCTTGGGGTCAAGTTTTGCGAAACCCCTTTTGTAGCGGATCTCTACTCTATAAGAAGAACGAGCCTGTTAAATTTCAAGCATGTACGTCTAATAAATTAAAAACTGAAATATTTTTCTATAACGCCTCAAGCTCCCACAATGTCTCATAAAGGTCGATTTCTGCAAAACCCATTTTGTAGCGGATCTCTACTCCATGAAAAAAAAGAACCTGCCCAACTCCAAACATGTACGTCTAATAAATTAAAATCTGAAATATTGTTTCCATAACACATCTTAAGCCCCCACAATGCCTCTTGAAGATCTATTTCTGCAAAACTTTTTTGTAGAGGATCTCTACTCCATGAAAGTAACGAGCTTGCCAAATGTTGAATCTGAATGTTGAATAGTTCCTTAAGATATCGTGAAGAGTGAGTGAGTCGCTGTTCTCCTTTATATACATAGATATATATGATATCCTTCTAATAATAAGTCAAAATTATATATATAATACAAGGGAACAAGAGTTTTAGACTTAAAGATAAGTAAACATTTTAGAGAATGAGTCTCTCTTTCTCTCTCACTTCAACCTTATAATAATATACAATTAGAAAATCTCTTTCTATGTTACAGATTCTATTTATTTTTTAGCTTCTTATTCATTCAAATTGTGGAACAAAATATGAACAATTCGGGTCAAAGAAAGACACTTGATTGTTGTAAAAATACGATAGCCAACAGTCAAAAGGGAAATTTCTAGTAGATACAAACTCAGTAGTATTAAGAAAGGTAATGAAAAAACAATCGTTATTTCAGGATGCCATAGGAGGGTAGATAACTGGTACAAATTTTAACATAACTATCGCTAGAACTATAAGAAAAAAAGAAAATTTCATCAACATTTTAGAATTCAAAGAAATGAGAAGTAATTTCTTCTATGTTTGATTTCCAAAAATATACACTCAAGAAAAATAGAAATGATTTCCTACAAGTTTGTACAATGCGTAATGAGATGATGCTGTAACTCCATCTACAGGGGAATCGAAAAAAACCTGAAATAAAAACTTTATGTAACTGAATTTAGGGAACATTTGATGTTAATGATGAAATGAAGTTCCGTATTCCCCGACTATAAAATATAATCATTTGTCTATAACAAAATATTTTTTTTTGCATTGTTCAATATAGCTGCTATAAATCGATGAAATATTTTAGGTACTTAGAAAAATCATGTCTTTAATAAACAATATTTATATTTCAACTTTCAGAAGAATACAAAGAATATAGCAATTCTTCCACGAAATCTACGCTTGAATAATACCAAGTTAATTAATCTAATAAATTTTGTATCTTTAAATTTCTACACTTTTGTTTAAGAAAATTATTTAACATATTTAAATAGTTCAAAAAAGGTTTAAACCTTAAGTACAAGTTATGCAGCTATAAGGAAATCTTGGGAATAGATCAGCTGTTTCCCGTTTAGTACTGCAATGTACATCCTTTTGAAAATATGTTTATATGCAATCACTAAGACTATATAAAGACCTAATGCGAGCTATTGTATGTGGCAAACTATTAAGACACGAATACTACAATATTTCATTTAGTAATCGATTTTTGTAATAAGAATTAAGACTATTGGGGGGAATATCCCTTTTTTACGTTAAAATAAAAACATATATATATATATATTTGTTCAAAAAATAAGTTTGGGAAAAGAAAACAAGTGTTCTTAGTACAAACTACGCAAATGAAAATGACAATACCTTTCGAGAAAAAGTACCGAAAATAAAAAATCTTGCTTCTGGCTGTGTTTACTTTCTATCATTAAACCAGTTGTATTTGCTTCTAATTCTTCGGCGTTTTTATAATTTTAAGATAAATAAAGTGAAAAAAAGAATAAACTTTAACTCAAAAGAATCCGAAAAACCTAATTAAATGCGTGCACTCTTCTAAGCAGCGGTAATCATCCGAAAGAGTACGGTTTTTGTTTTTTCGCTCTGAAAAATCTTACTTTATTTTATATTTCAAGAAAGGAAAAAGCGATTAGCAAATTATTCTTTCGAGAAAAAAATGTTTAGCATATAAATAAACAATTGTTAATATTTATTGTGCATTTGTTAAACCTAAGATGTTAGGCATTTTTTTCCTAATATGTTTTAACTTAAATATGTAATTTTATATTTTTCTCTCTGAATATCTTTTAAATCAATACAGATTTTGTGAAGTTTATTCATCCATGCTATATCTTTTCTTTCGATAAGAAAATACAGTCAAACCCAGATTTAACGAATTCATCGGGACCGAACATTTTATTCATTTATTTGAACTTATTCGTAATATTGGGTTTAAAAAAATACAATTTTTTTGCATATACCTCTCGTAAATTCTATAATATGCAAATGCACAAAAAATGGTCATAATTAAAACTACGCATGTTTTATTCAGCAACTAAAATTATATTACAGAATTATTATTTATCAAATATTAAGGAATTTTAAAATACTGACTGAAGATAACGGATTTTTTTTTATTCCTGACTCGAAAAAATTCCTTTTTATTTTTATACAAAGAAGAAATACTGCATCATCTGCTTTCTGGTGTATGGGGTATGACTATATACCGTGTGTTTCTAAGGGAATATCGGAGTTTTAACGCTTTATAGTATTTATCACACATAAGTTACAAGTACAATTCATACAGTGAATGAAAGAGTGACTCAAGCAGTTTTACCTACAAGTTTACAAATGCTCAATGTGAGCGCCATTCGTCACACAGTCTAAATTAAGTCGATAGGAGAGTTCATCCCAAATATTTTTCAGTTTGTCTGAGGAAATTCTTGCAACATCTGCTTCCATCCTGTATCTTACATCTGAAAGGTCAGCTGATAGCCGAGGAACGTACACACAATCCTTTATGAACCCCCACAGATAAAAGACACATAACGTCAGATCTGGTGAATAATTGAGGAAATAGCCAAAGTTGTAGAGCATCAAGATAGGCAGAACCAGGTGCAGTTGGTTACCAGTTACAACATTAGTCGTCCAGTACTTTTGTCTTTACAAAGACAGACAGTTGTTTCAAACTGATGATACTACCTAAGAATGTTATTATCATTTGGAGGTTGACAACCGAACCTAATACGGAACGCTCGTTGCACAGTAATAGAAGTTCCTGTCTTTGTTAAACTGGAGAACATTAAACACTCTCTGTTTACTAGTTGTCCTTTTTCTACTAGAGCGTTGATTGGCAAGAAAGGGGAAAAATTAGCGTAAGTTTCGCGCGCACCCGCACACATGCCAGCAAACAAAACTGTTTCAGTTGCTCTTTCATTCGATGTATGAATCACACATTCTAATATGTTATATGTAATGAATACTATAAAGCGTTAAAACTCATGTATTCTTTTAGAAACACCCGATACCTTCATTGGCTCGGATAAATCAATAATTTTCTCACTTCGGTTCCACGGAATTTCGGCAAAACTGAAAAAATTATTTCTCTCAAAAAAGAGAACAAATTGTAAATTTTTTTAAAATAGCCTCTGTTTTACGAAGTGAACTGAGATAAGAAAGGTATTTCCTGTCCAATGAAAAAATCACGTGATAGGTTACACATGAATCACACACACACACACACACATCTTCCCCTTCAAAGTCTAATAATGAGCTCCACCTTTTCCTGTCAAAATTTGCTGCTTACAACAAAGCTATTTTTCTGTTCCGGAAAAGATGACATTTGAAAAGAAATACATTTTTTTTCTAATACAATTTAATAAAAACATTTGCTCGACTGTAGAATTAATTCATCAATTTGGAGTTTATTATTGGTTAAATAGGAGTTTTTGCCTTTATGTTAATCGGAGAAAAAGAAAAATTCGTTAAATTACGAACTTTGTTAAATAAAGGTTCGGTAAAACAAACGGATTCTCTCTGTATACTGCTTTTTCTGTTTAATGTTTTAAAATATAGTTAGGAAATTATTCAATGTGTTTGAAACATTTTATGAATTTCTTTTGTTCTAGCATGTTTTATTTTGCAAGCATTTGTTTGTTTTTAAGATTTTTTTTTTTTTTTTTGACTTTGGGGGATCATTTACAAGCTTACATGATAATATTGGTGCATTTGGAATTTTTTGAAGACAGAAATTTCTGCATTTAATTCATTTTCAAAAATGTTGATGAACTATTGGTCATATATTATCAGTCTTAAGAACATCAGTAATTAATATCTTTAAAAGTAGGGCAAAAACATTATTTTACGCCAAACAATCACAGAGGCAAACCGATGTTACGTTTCTATTTAAATATACATCATAGCAGAAATCCCTTTGAAATATTTACGCAAATAAGAGTCAAAAATAAAAATGCAACATAAGTTTAAACGACATCGAGATTCAAATATTAGTGTCGGCAGGTCATTAATATTCATTTAGGCGTAGGTAGCTCACAATACAAATACTTAAACGTGTTTACAGCGTGGGTGTCAATGTCTGTACAGTTTTATATCCATGGTGCTTTCGAAAAGTGTGCGTGAATACCAGCATTTTAACTTTAAAAATAAAAATAGTTCTTTTGAAAGCGTAGGAGTTCACTTAATGTTTACTAGAAAGTTTGTATACTCCAAACTAATATTTTTACTTTTAAGATCCATGAGGTTAGAATTTGAGACAACATTCAAATATTTTGATGCAAGAAAACAATTTAGAATAGTTTCTTTTTCATTCCATAATTTTGTTTCAAAAATGAATTTTCTACCTGCGCAGATATTTTCTCTTATCCAAGAAGTATAACTTTGATTGCCTCTATTTTTTTTCCTTATGTATTTGTTGTAATGTATAGCAGTTGAAATTACCACCGCTTAAGGCATATACTTTATTGTTATTTATGTCTGAAGTGTTTATTTTAGCCATTTTAAAATCGTAGGTGAAAAATGTGCAGTATCTCCTTTATTTGTTATGTTGGTTTCAATGATAAAAATCCAATTTCGAATCTCGTAAATTAAAGAAAAAAAAACTGTGGGAAGGAATGTTTCCTTCCTTTATTTTTCACAGATAACATTAGTAAAGATATTTTCAACATACAGGATCTTAGGCCGGATACCTCAACTGTATATATATATATAATAAGGAGGCTAAACCAAATATCATCTTGTGATGTCAACGGGTTTTCTTCAAAAAATAGAGAATAATCTATCCATTTCATACTCCTAATAACCCCTACATTGTAGAAAATCACTGGGCGCTAGTTGTTTCCAGGCGCAGGTTTTAGTTTCAACAAACATATTTTGCTACATGTTTCATAATGTAAGTCATGTAAAACCTATACGATCTCACCCTTTTCAGTGATTTTTAACAGCTTAATCTTCCATAAAGCAACCAATTAATGTGAGGGAATAAATTTTTGTATTGACCAATATCATAAAATGCATGAAAATAATTTATCGGTATCATATATATTTGATAAGCTACTATATAGTTTGTATGAAATTTTGTTGAAATAGTTCTAATTTTCATGAAAACGTATGTGTTTAAAAACAATAGTATTTGTCAGATTCTATTTTGCTTATATTTAGAATTTGCGATTTAAAGTGAAAAATATATCAATGTTTAAACAGTTACGAACATTTGTAGAAAATGTGTTTTCTTTTTACTTCACGTGTATTATATATTAATTTTGCAAACTTTTTTAGCCAATAATAAAGTTTACTAATTTTTTTAAAAATTAAAATATTTTGGCTTAGATGTGTTTGTTAGCAAACTAATTATAATATTTCACTGAATTTGTCATCGATAAAGGCGTTTTGCTTGTTCTTTGTACTATATGTAACGAAATTCCTTTGATTCAAACCTCAGTTGCATTGAGGTTTGAATTGTGGAAAAATAAGAAATTGAAGATTTTCTCATAGCAGTTTTAAATTTATATTGGTTCATTTTAGGGTATTTCAAATATATAAAGAGGAAAAAAAAATATCGAAATAATATTTTTCCTTCCCTTAAATTGCTTTACATTGTATACAAAAGAAATAACAAACTGTTCGCTTCTTTTGAGGATATTTTGTGAACATAAAAAAAAAAAAATCCCATAAGCATGTGATATCAAGAAAAAAAAAATCCTTTTCTTTTAGATACGGGAGGAGCATAACCATTTTCTTTTGATGATTCCAATTCTTAATAGAGCAAGATATATAGAACATGAGAAAGGCGGTGTAAGTAAGAAAAGTTTCCTACATAAGATCATTTTGAAAGAGCTCCCATAGTGAAAAAAGGAAAAAAAAATCTGATATTTCTAAATATATCAGGTATAGAAAAGAAAATACATTATTTGAAATTTTTTGGGATAAATTGTAGAAATGCATTTGAATGTATATATATATATATATATATTTAAATAATTAATTTATTTAAAAAAAATAACGTACCTGTTGTTATGCTTAAAATATGTGTTTATTAACTTAAAGCTTTCAATTTCACTTCAGTTTTTAAACTTAAGTCTTACACATACATACTTAAGACATATACTTGAGTATATGTCTTGGAAATTTCTCAGAAGTTGTACTACATATTTGGCCAATAAATATAAAAGGTTTTGATAAAAAAATTTGTAATTCCTTTTTCGCGACGAACGGCTCATTAATGAGAAACATTTTAGAAACGGGTGTGTCACATATGCATCCACCCTAAATGTCACCGGTAGCCTGTTGATGCACCGATGAATTGGATATGTTTTGATCAACAGCAGTGCTTCTCAAACTTTCGATTCTTGCGACCCAATTTTCAGTCATAATTTCCATCGGGCCCCCCCCCCCCCTTTCTCCATACCATAACACAAAATTGAATTCAGTAATACTATACTTGATGCTAAAAGTGCAATACGACTTTTACCTCTTAAGTCCCACCGACGTATATAAACATCTTGGTCTGTCAATGTATTAATTGGTCTGGACGTATATATACGTCTTTCCGAAGTAAGATCCTTTCTGTGAACTTCTATTAATTGAATTATTCCGAAAGCTTTGTAATGAAATAAGATTAACTTGAGAGTGTTTGCGAAGGATTTACGTATTTCAGAGGATTTGCTTGTTTATACCTCTTTTATCCCCCTCCTCCAATACATCTCATACGCGTGCCAACATGGAAAAACTGTGGCATAGTGGAGTGAACTGTATAACTTTTAATCTCGGCAGTTTTAAGAGATTAATTATAAACCGTAGAAATTATCAAGATAACTGTTAATTTTTGTATATAATTGTGCATCTGACGAGCCCATTGTGTGTCTTAACTTATATATAGTATTGTTAAATTAATTATTAAATACATTTTGCAGTACTGACACATTTATAAGTGTATTATATCAGTGTAAATGTGTGTTTTATTTTTTATTTTTTCAAGATGTATTTTTTTCTTTCCATAAATAATTTTTTTTAAGAAAATAATTTTTCGTTTTCGCATTCTTAACATCCTTCCCCTCCCCTTTTAGAATTATCACGCCCCCTAGGTAGGCGCGCCCCACAGTTTGAGAAACGCTGATCTACAGTACAAGTTTTCTCCACGAAAAGTTGCATTGAACAGCCCACCACCGGATAAGGAGATTCAAGGCTAGCGCATATATGACACATCTGTCAAGAAAGGGTTAATAGTCAATTAAAATGTAATTAGGCTCTAAAGACACAAAAATGTTCATGAGGTTTGCTTTTGGTTCTAAAGTTTGGCTCTTGCTTTGGTTCTTGGCACTTTGCTCTAAGAACTAGAATATAAATGCACGCAGATGTACAGGAATAAAATGCTACTCCAGAGAAACTTCAAAACATTAACCTAAGTTAAAGTTTGTTTTTAAAACTTTGTAAACCAGTTTTTAAGAAATACTTTAGTAAATTCTCCAAAATATCTCTTTTTTTTAACTACTTTTTAAAAAAATTGTTTCTTTAACGTAGCACAAAGAAAAAAGGACTAACGCCTTAAGATCAAATATTAATAACAATGTTGAAAGAATGCAGATCATGTTGAATGTTCTAGTCTTTATTCTCCAAATCATGTAGGCCCCTTATTTTGTTAATAATAACAATAACATTGACATTTTATATGTCTATTATTTTGTTATATGAGCTTCAATGCAGTGGAAGTAACTTATAAGGAGACGTGGTACAAAATTTAAGTAAAAATTTTTACTTTTGTGGTGTATAAAAATTTTTTGCAAAAACTCTGTGATTACAAGAAAATGAAATTCAAAAATTGTATATATTACCAATAAACTTAACTCAGTGGCGCGACAGCTCATGATGGCCAAGGCCTACTGTGTTCACCTCAATACACGCCACCATGGGTCCTGAGGTGCATGAGCAGATGTTTCGGTTAGATGGTCAGTCTAACGTGAAACCCCCCAGTGTAAAGTTCCCAAGCAAGCTTGGTACTCAATTTATAGACCCACTGAATTGATTGATTGAATATTAACGTCGTACTCTTCAGCTGCACGAGGGCTTTTGGCGACGGGCCACATAATTTTAAACCATGGTCAAGTGACGTAGACGACACCTGAGCTGGCACCCCCTCTCCTAACTACCACACCACATCAACGGGAGGACGTTTCTGCTCTCGACAGATTTGACGTGCATCACTGCCCTACACGGCGGGTCTTTATTGTTACTGGGCTCGAACACATGACGAGGCAAGCCACGATCCGATATCTATACTACTCGGCTACCATGGCCTCGACCCACTGAAGGGATTAAGGGATGAGTCAACTTTGCCCAGCCCGGGGTTTGAACCTCGTACCTGTGGTGTGGAAGCGCGATGTACTAACCACTGAGCCACTGGGCTTCATATATATATTTTATAAATGCCTATTAAAATTCCTTAAGATAATATACACATTATAAATTTCACTAATTTTTAAGAATTATGTTAAGCTTTTTATCAAATCTACATACCAAATTTTGTGGCATGTAATTATAGCAATAGTTAGAAAAAATATGAAAAGAGATTTCGCAGAATGGATTAAAAACTTTAACCCTAGGCCTTTCAAATGACGTAAATCTAGTGATTTTTCTTGTTGTTTTGCGGTACGCCACTTATTTTTTTATTTACTATAGAGATGGAAATAAACATGGACATGTAATTTATCAAAATTCTATGTTTTTTTTTTGTTTTTTTTTTTTACTTAAACTTTGTGGAAGGATAGATAATAAATACAAAAAATAACTTAGACTAAGAAAAACTTATCTAATATTTTTACCGATATTTTCCAAATTAATTGTACTAAATATTCTTAATTTGGAGCCTTACATTTTTAACAGTTATTTTTGCACTTGATAATTGGTTAAATATAATAATAGTTCCATTGAATTTGTGTACTTTAGATCAGCGGTCACCAAACTTTTTGATTTCACGGACCAGTAAATTCATAATTTAAATGCTGCTAATCGGAATTTTAAAGTGTTAAATGTATTTATGAGAAAAATTATGATCAAAGAACAAATAAAATGAGCATAGTTAAGAAAATGAGACTATTAATTTAAACCAAATTGTGAAAGCTTTATTAATACACCATAATAAAATAAACAAAATAAACAAAAGCTTCAAAAACAAAACGTTTAGCATTATACATTCCTTGTGTGATGGACATGTCCCTGCTTACTTGAAATAAGATAATGTATATTTGAACCCAGTGTTGTTACTACAAGATGGAGAACTGCATTTATTTCAAGCTGAGATTAGTACCGTGTTTTTTGATAGCTGTTACAGATGAAAAGGCATTTTACATAAATAAGTTGTGGAGCATTGAATCAGAATTTTCATCGCTCGTTCACTAAGAAAAAAGATATTCACTTTTAATGGAACGTCAAAAGTGAGATCTTGATAAGGATGGATAATTTTTTTTTTTAATTTGAGAGTTTCGTCGAACAATAGGTCGATGAGGCTTTATTTTAGAATCATATTTCAATTATTATCCTGAATTTTCATTGCAAACGGGTCTCTATTGTACACATATTACCATCTCTTGGATCTTCATTTCTTGGGTAATAGTGAGCAAAATATTCCGTAAGTGATTCCAAGTGCTTTTTAACTAGGTTACTACTTGCCGGTTAACATCATTTTCCTTCATGTATTCATAAAATTTAAAAAAAAAAAAAAAGAAAAAGAAACATTTGCAGATTTCTTCCACCAACCATTTTGCTACAATAATAGTTTCTTTTAAAACGCATCCATTTTACTTCGTAGTGTGAACGCGTTCTTAAGTTGTCCTTACAAGGACATGTTTAGTTCATTTAACAATGAAAAAAAATCTTCCAGGTATGCAAGCTTTGCTAACCATTTATTGTTGGACAAGAACTTTTGCAATTCCGTATCATTTTTTTTCCTGGAAAAATAATTCGACTTCTTCTCTTAAAACATAACTTAACGTGATTCGTAAGTATATTCCAAATTTTTCTGGGAACCAGCGGTATTTTCTTGCGGACAACTAGTGGTCCACGGACCACCACTTCTGCTGTAGATAATACTATATTATGGGAATTTGACTTTCAGTGGAGGCACTTTAATTGCTTTCCAGATGCATTCCATTTCGTTCAACAGTGTTTTCTGAGGGGAAATAAACGATGTTATTCTATTTGTAAAATAAAGGGGAAAAGTTATTTGTCCCAATTACGTTTGTTCTAAATTTTAATACTACCCCACCCCCCCTTATTTTTCGTGATATACGAGTTTTGCTGTGATTTGTTTATGTATATTTAGGAGTATATATACCGTAAAATCCAGCGTGTAACATGCACGTATACTTTCAAGCCATATTTTTTTCGTTTTAGGGTATAATCGTCGTGTAATGCATTCATCCCCCCCACACACCATTTTTTACGAGGACATCTGAAATGTACCTGTCAAATGTTCTTATGTTTTGAAGTCATTTATTCGAGGTAATATCCAACTTTTGAAAAAATCGTATACTTCTAAAAGTTCAACTCTTTAAGTTCATAATATATACCATGTATTTTAAATAAACACTATTTCTACATATGTAGAAGTTTATTTTATCTTTCAATTCCAAGGGGTTTTTTTTTAAATTTTTAAAGATATTATTTTTAAACCTGGCGTATAACATACACTTGTAATTTTTGATCTTATTTTTCGTTTTAGAAGTACGCGTTTTACGCAGGATTTTACGGTATGTTTTATTTTCGTAACGTTATTACTTAGATTTAAAATAATTTAATGATGGTTTGCTATTAATGATTCATATTGCACATAGTCACAGCATTAATATGAAAAAACGCATAGAATCTCATGAAATATGTGTGTAATAATTTTAAATGATTATTTTCTTAATTTGTACCTTCTTGGGAACACAACGATTACAAGAATTTATTACTTTTCCTAAGAAAAAAGAAAAAATTTAAAAAAATCGATTACACGTGAGCGCTTCATCATAAAAGCCAATTCAACCATGAAATTTATTAAATCATGTATCGGTGATTAAATCCAAAAGACGAGGAGAAAAAAAAATCAAAATAATTTCTTAAATGAAAAAAGGGAATTGCTTCACCTTTATGCTCTTTGTAAAAGGAAGAAAAACTTTAATCAGCCAAAGAAAATTAAGCATGGAAATTAATGTTTTTTTTTAGTTTTGTTTCTTTTGTTAACTGTAAAGGTATTTCCTTTTTAATATTCAATTTCTTTTTCTATTCAATGTACAGCCATTCTTTCTCAATCTCGCAATATACTTCTTATTTTATTTTAAGCAAGCCTCTGTATTGTGAAATTTAATCACATAAGACATGTTGCACTTAAATTATTAAAATTAAACATAATTTTATCTAAACTTTAACAATAAATTCTCTAAAATATTTGAAGTAGACATTTTAAGAGTAATAATACTTCACTTATAAAATATCATACACATACACCTAGAAAATGTAATATTAAGCTTCAAATGGAAGACGAATATTTCGGTGTTTTAACTAAAAATGATTTTTATCATACACAATGCATTTTTCAGTATTTTAGACAAAAAAATGAAAATTACATTGCAGTTTTCATTGAAAAAAAGAAACATTTCTTGTAAGTTTTTATTTTATCTAAACCATAAGAGTTGTGAAGAACTTTAACTTCGAGCATTTTCGTGTATTATACTCATTAGAAACTTTCAAAGACATACAAAGTGTTTTTTAAATAAATGTATCCATGCAATAAAATGCATATAATTTTCCTAGTTGCATATGAGTGTTCAATAATTCTTAAAGTATGCATTAGAATTCTTAACATTTACGAGGTAAATTCTGTAGGAAAAGGTAATCTCAAAAACCATCATCAAAGTTTAAAAAAATTCATTTACTTAAAAATATTTATTTATATTGAATTATTACTTATTTTATATATATTTTCGATTGCAGGGATAGTTTTTTGTATTATATATACAATTAAGGAAACCACAATTGTGAAAAAATCAATATTTTGCAAAAATTATGTTTATTTAATTTAATATTATCTGAATAAATTAGAGATTAGAATCCATAAGTTAAAAATATTGGAATGAACCAAAAGGCATTGCATTGTCTTAAGAAATGGATGGTATCTGTAAAAATAAACAATGGTAACAAATGAAAAAAATTATAGTTAACAAAAACTAACATAATATTTTTTTTCCAATATTTCTAATGTGTTCGAGCCTAGTGCCCCGTCGTGTAAGAGAGCGATGAACTTAAAATCTGTCTTGAGCTCAAAGTCCTCCCGTCGGTGTGGTGGGGTAGTTAGGAGATCAGGAGAGAAAGGACCGTCACCAAAAGCCCTCGTGTAGTTGAACAGTGCGACATTAATATTCACTCAATCACTCCCATGTTTCTAAAAAATAATGGGATTTTGTAAAATACTTTGTACTGGTTCAAAAAATTATAATATTCTAAGAGAATTCAAAATATTATCATATTTGCAAAAATTAGATTGTTCTACATTAATTATAAAACATACATAAATGGCCTTTCTATACAGCTGGTATGTGTAAAAATTATTTTTCTGTATATAACTAAGACTATAATTTTTAATTTACAGAGTGAAATATTTTTTCAAAATATTATTCACACACACACACACACACACAAACAATCATTTTCAAACCAATGTGATAAAAATTCCGAAAAGTTGTTTGTAAAATAAAAATTAAAATAAATTAGTGGCAATAAGTAAATTTCACGAAAGTAAAACGGAAAATACAAAGAATGGATGCCTGAACATGTACCACACACAGATAGCTAATCCAGCTTGCTTTTCTATCATTTGTGCTGAAAACAAATCCTTTGCTTTCTTGCTAGAAAAACTTGTAAGCATGCAGTGAAGCAATTGCGTACTAAAGGACTTTAGAATAACGTATTTTTACCGTTTCAGATGATTTTACAATAAATTGGCTGAAACTTTCAGAGATTTTTAACTTTGTTTTCTTGATTTTTGATTATGTGAGTGCCTATAACTTAACAAAACTCATTTTTATGGTAGGAAACGTAAATTTTGAAGTATGCACGATTATATCGAAGTATTTTGAGTTTCATTGCAAGATTTATTTGAAAATTACTTTATTTTTGAAATAGAAGAAAATAAATAAAGAAGAATGCCCAGATATTGGCTACAAAGTACAAACATGAGTTCGTGTAAAGTATGAAATCCGATTGAGCAACTATAAGCTATAACGAATACAATCTTAGTGCATAGTATGCCATATATGCATCATGTTGTTAAGATCACTATGTATTCAGTATTAATAATGTTTTTTATGTTCAATGAGGTTTCCCCTATTTAATTTATGCTATTTTATTTTGTTTGGATCTTTTTGACATATATACTGATTTTTATTAATTTTAAGAAAAAGTTGAAGTAAAATAATTTGCATACCACTCTAATTTCTCTTTACATCTCCTCTTTCTAAATGTACATTATGTATATTTTTTCATATCACATCTTTATCTTTTAATTTTCATCTACAATATGCATTGAATGAGTTATTCCATATTTTAGAACTTTGAACAATTTATTTCTACCAAATAATTTAAATCTGAAACTCTTTTGTTTTTTATTTTCTTAAAATTTTAAGTACAAATGGGAAACTGCTTCTTCATTGGTGTTGCAATTTCAGTTGATTGGTTTTTGTTTTAACAATTTATTCAACCTCTTGTTTTCCAAAAACATGAAATGATTTTAATAATAGTAATAATGTATGTGTGTGTTTCTCTCTGGATGGGGAGGCTGAGACAATCAAACGCAGTCCACGCTCTATAATTCGAAGTTGAAGGGACCAATGAAAAACTTCGAATTATCAAGGGTGAAGGAAAAAATCTCCCAAAGTAAAAGATAATTTTTTCTAACACATTTAAATTTGAAACTGTATAATAAAATGACAATTGTACATATGTATTAAATTACTTTTAAGTATTTTTAAAAAGTACATATTATACAGTATAAATATTATACAGAAGTTCAAAGTCCGGTATTAAAAGAATATATTTATTTATTAAAAATAATATATTAAAGAAATACATACTGTATTTAATTTTTTTTTGTTGAAAAAATATACTATTGTTTTATTTTATGGCATTCAAAATAACTTTGTTAATAGATCTTTCTAGAATAAATGATGCTTGAAAAACGTCCACATCAACTTGATTTTGAAGGAAAAAGTTGCGTAATTTGTTTAGAGACAATTTAGCTTCTGTCAGAGTTATCGGAGTCAACTCCAATGGTCATGAAAGGGGCTACGTTACAGTTGTGACAAACAATGACAATACAACACGAAACATGTAAGCTCCAACCTGTTTGCTAGAGGACTTTACAGGATAGCGAGTGTTTGAATTGTCGAGAACTTTATTAGATTACGTCGAGTTATAGAGTGCTGTATTCTTACCAACCACAGATTTTACTTTGAAATATTGAGTGTAACAAAACGTATTGTTTTAGTTTGAAATTTCAGGAGTTCTTCTAGGGGCCGAGCATATAGCGAATTTCTAGGTAGAACTATTCGAATAGGATTTATATATAGCTACTTCGAATTAGTGAGAGGTTCGTATTATCGAAGGTTTGAATTAGCAAGAGTCGACTGTAGAACTGTTTGCGAATTCTTGGACGGTATTTTTTTTCCGAGTCTAGGTGCCCCCAAAATCCCTTCGTGTAGAGAGGCTGTTACACATTCAATTTTTTGAGATCGAGTTCTAGCGTTATACGGATTACTTGTTTGGAGTTTTGGAATCCAGCTTAAGTGCCTCCTAGTTACATGTTTGTGATTCAAAATAATGGAGTAATAACTTTCCTAAATTTGCTTTGTAGCTCTACGCTGATAAAATATATGTTTATTTGTCTATTTATCTACACATAAGTATCTATTTATCTACACATAATAAAATCATCCAAGGGGGAAGAAAAAAACTTATAAAAGGTATAAGGCAAATTAAAATTTCTACCCGAAAATTTCATGACATTATCAACATCTCAGTAATTCATAAACGTTTTTGTTTTTTATGTTTCTAACTGCAAAGTCTTTTAGCAAATTTCATTTTATATTATAATTTATTTTCAATGAACATACTTGAAACTTTAAAAATATATTTTGCTTGCCATTAAAACTGTAACACCATAAAGGAGGGATGAAACAAACACTAAATTCTCATGAAGTAAGGAATATGGTAGGGTATGCAAATTATTGCCAATTTTAAACGCGATTAAGCGAAGGATACAAATTTATAAACGTGTCTTTCCTACTGTACTACATTAAGTGAAGTTCAGTTATTTGCTTTTCTCCTTTAGTAATGCAAGTTTAATGGTCAGCCGTGCATATAGGTTTCTCAATTAAATAAAGTTTTACAAGTTTTAAAGATAAAAAACATGCATGTGAAAAAAATTTTCATTTACAAATTTGAATAATTAAGCAATTATATTCCCAACTATTCTAAAAAAATCGAAGATTTAATTGATAAAACCTGATCTGTAAAAAAACATAATTCATCATGTAATCATAACTTTTTTTTTATTTTACATTTTTGTACTATATTTTTTATGAGACTTACATTACACTTGAATTTTTCATTAGTATGTAAAATAATTGAAGTGGAAGCTGTGAAATTGATTTTCTAATATAATATCTTAAAGGATGATACTGATTACGATATAAAACGGAACTATAAAGATAATAAGGAAATATTTTTTTTTTTTTATCTAAGGAGTGTGATGTTACTCCTTTCTTTCATCTTTTTATCAGATTACTTGTAAAAGTACATTAACTAAAAGTAGGCGAAGATGAAGATAAAAAAATAAATGCTTATAAATTGGATTTTAAGGTAAAAATATAATGTAATATATAGAAAAAATAATATTAATTTTTAGAAATCTCAATAAAAAAAACCAAAGTGTTTTTAATTTACATTTTGTACAAAATTTTGTCAGCCTCAAACGATCGCCAAGCTGTTCGAAAATCATTTGAGTTCTTTGAAATTTACTTTTTGGTGAAGATTTTTACTGTATTAAATCGAAGTCCCTTAATTTATTTAGGGCTTCTATGCAACACCTTAATAAATCATTGGATAATTTATTGCTTATATTTTAGTTTTAAGAAAATATATGATATATATATATTTTTTACTTTTTTAAGTATAGCAATTAATAGGAAAATGTTTTAACAGTCATTTAGGTTATTTTCCCTTCTTGCTGAGCTTGATCAAGTTATGACATCGCTTGGTCTCAGAAAGCTAATTTACATTAGTGGGTGCCCACATAGATCATATAATGTGAGATCCAAACGATCGAGAATATGTTCTGGAGAGACTTGGATGGTAGAACACAAGATCCATGAAGTAATTTTAGAATTGTTTTTATAACACAAGTGTGATGCAAATATAGAAAACAAATATTTTAAAAATTAATAACATCACAATTTCAATTATATAACAATCCTATATCATTTTTTTTAAAAAAATAGGTAATACGTAAAATTTTAGTGCTGTTTTAATGAGCTGTATAAATTAAAGAGGAAATTATTTAAATGATATTATTGGTAAAATAATTTTTTGTAAGTTCTTTAAATGTAAGAATAACGAATGGTAAAACTATTAAAAATTTGTTTCCTCCTTTAATTTCAAGAAGCACTGTTACTTTTCTGATATTAAAAAAAATAAATAAATAAACGTATAGTTTTGAATAATAAAATTTTGAGAATTCGAAATCTAATATTCAATTTAATTATTTTTATAACTAACACTTGCTAAATAGATGTAATTTGTTGTTTATCGCTAATATATAATATAAACTGTATTTATGGTTTTAAATATTGCGCCAATGATATAAACTTTTATCATTACTGAATATATTATTTGATATAAAATCTTCAATAAAAAAAAGAGAAGTTTATTTGTATTAATGAAATATATGAATCCTAATTACACCCATACAAACATACTAAAGACAAATTATATTTAAATGCAAATATCACCTTGAAAAAAAAAGAAAAAATATCCAACCATTTCTTATGTAATAACATTTATTAGTTGTAGGCAAAAATGTACTCAATGTAAATTCACCTTTCCTACGAATTAAAAATATCTTAAGTGAGTATGTGTATAAAATGTTAATACATATTTCATTTATATTCAACTTAGAAGTAACATAAAAATAGCTTTTCAACGAATGCCAAATGCATAAAATTTTTCTAAAGTTTTGGGTTTTAAATACGGATTTTCGTTCAGGTTTTTATATCTCTAGAGGCCTATATGAAATTCGCAGGTGGAGCTTTCTACTGTAGTTTTCCATTGGGGTTATAAAAGGGCAATTCGAACATCTTTGTAGGGTACAGCTGGCACCCCGCCAAAACGAGTCATTTAAGAACATGGCACTTTCCTTATCTGTGAGTGTTTCAGCTGCTATCTGGCGGTTTTGCTGAGATAAGGGATAAAACCCAGACGCCGCACTGGGTGACAAAATAATTAAATAGGAATTTAAGGTCTATCGTGGGAAGGCGATACACGATGTGAGAATTAATGGACTGAAACTCAAAGTAGTGGAACGATTGCTCTGGGGAAGTGAGGATTTAAATCTATTAGTGCCCTTGCAGTCCTTGCTTAAACTTCTATTTAGTTCCTGGTCTAGAGATATTCTTTTTATGCTTGTATTTAAGTAAGAAGTAGTTGAATTAAGATAAAAACTTTTGCATTTAGAAATGTTATAAGAAAACTACATACACATTACATGTGTATCTAGAATATATTAAAATGCATTAAATCTCATCTCGGGCAATTTTTTGTTTTCATTACAATATAATGAGTGGCACTTTAGCTATCACCAAACCGTCAATACCTAGTTAAGTCACATTTAATTTTATAAAGTCCTGATTTTTCTTGACAGACTTTACATGATATTGATCGGTTGTTTGTTAAAATCTAATACCTTGCTTTAAGAATAAAACTTTATAGTTGTTTCAGATTGGATGGTTATGGATCTTGATGTTGGATAGAGCTCTTTCAACTGCAGTCCACACATGAACTGATGTCTGAAGACTATAGAGACCAACACAATAAATAAAAATAACCGTCAGTTTCCTCTACAATCATGTGCGATACCAACGCATGTCGGGGCGCATTATCCTCTATCATTTTTCAAAGTAATAAACCATCAACAGTATAGTAAATACTTCGTGATAAATGTTGATAAGGTAAGATACAAGATAAGATTCGAATACCTGTCCACTCTTAATAAAGGGCCAAATGCCACTCTTCAAAATATTCCCGAAAAAATCCCTTCGCCTATTATTTTCCAGAATTCCTGGAAAAAAGATTCATTGATCCATAAATCCTGGAACCTATTGGATCCAGGATTTATGGCTGTTGTAGCCAAAATCTAATTCGCCTATCTGTGTGATGTAACTTGAAGTGTAATTCATAGGACAACATTACCTTTTTAAACCTACATCGCCCAATCCTTGAATGCCTGAGTGAACATTATCCTCATTAATAGGACCATTAAAATCCATTATTTAAGTTGATTCACCTTTCCAATGTTGTTTTCTTCAGCAATTACGAAGATTCACTGTAACACCTAATCATTCGCCAGTCGGTGATAACCACAATTCACAAAGACGCGTTTCTGTACATGAGATTTAAATTTTGCTACACTTTCACTACAAATGTCCTCGTGACCATTTTACAAAAGTAAACGTTATGCTAATACTAAGACGGAGTTCCTTCAGTTATCCTACATTCAAAGTAGCTCAAATCCCGTTTTACTCTCTTGTATTTACAAGCAATTCTCCTTACTATACTGTATCAGGAACTCAACCGTTTATCTTATACAAAACCATTATATTCTGTTTTGTGCACGATAGATCATTTCGATAAAATTATTAGATCATGATAAGAAAGTGGTTTCATTTTATATGATTTATAAAAAATGTTAATTTTTTTTTTCTCTCTGCATGTTTCCTTTCTGGGTTAATAAGAGTTGAATTTGATTTGCAGGGTGATTTTTAGAACTAATACTATTCAAAGCTCGATCTAACAACTTCAGTGGCACAAAGCTTATATGCAGATGAATGACGAAAGGGAAAGTAAGAATTTGCAAGAAAAATTAGTTCCAAACTGAGTGAGAAAGTGAATATTAACGTCTCACTCTTCAGCTACTGAAGGATTTTTTTAGGCGGACATGGTAATTTGGAACCATGGTTAAATTAATTCCAAAAAATCACTGATATTAGTATTTATGGCACTAATACAGCTTACTAAACCGAGAATGAGCTTAAAACTTGGGTATCAAAGCAAAAGCAAAATTTAGCTTTTATAGGAGTCAACTGCGCCTATAAAGTGAACTACTAAAACATGCAGACAGCTCCAAAGAATATTTTTTACTGCTTAAATAAGTAATAGATATCCAAACAGAAACACAAAATGCCTATAATAATAGCTAATCTGGTTTCACCTAATATATTATACCTTCTTTTTCATATATATATATATATATATATATATATATATATATTATGTAATCAAATGAAATTATTATAAAAATCTACTTTAACCCTCCAAGCGGTCTGCACGTAAAATCCCGTCATTCCAGAGATGCTTTTTCTGCCTTCAAGCAAGATTCCCAAACGCGGCCGAGCCACATTCTTAAAAATACGGCTCAACCGCTTTTGAGAACTCCACCTGACGGCAAAAAAATACGTGCAGTGCATTTTCGAAGCATCTCCAGAATGGCAAGACTTTAAGTGCAGACCACTTAGAGGGTTAATAGCCATTTTCTGTTACTTCCAACCCAACAATGTTAAAAATCAAATGAAACAAATAATAACATAACAACTTACTTACTTTGAACATGTTTAGTAACTGATTAAATTTTATATATCATCTTATATACATAAATATGCATGATATTCAAGTGCACAATTGAAACGAGTGTTTGGTGCATATGTTGGAGTCTAATAAATCAACAATTTTATATTTAAAAATGTACAATTGTTAATTTTAATTTAATTAATAGTGTGTAATTAATACATTAAAAATGTAATATTTATATTTTACATTAAATTTTTAATTAAAACACTTCGTTAAAAATTATAATGTTATTTTAAAATTGCATGTATATTCTGAATAAAATTTAAACCATTTTTGTTATACATTATTATCATTGCAACCATTGAAATTACAATTGAATTCTATCATTTTTAGAAGATGCCGATTTAAAGAAAAAACTTTCAAGAAGAAACTCCGTCATGCCGGTTTTATTGCGATTTCTACTTTATTTGGGAATGATTCGGAAGAGGTTGAAATTCTTTTCTCGGTTAAGGAAAAAAAAATTAAGAATAACATTTCTCAAATTTTTTGTATTTTCTCTATAATATTCCTTTAACTTTTTTCTTTTAATTTATCTCCCTCACATAATTGATCAAAATAATTGCCTCAGAGATACATTTTGAATTCATTTCAAAAGAATTAAGTAGTCCCTACTATTCTTTGTAAAACGTTTATATTATAAGTAGATAAAAATTGTTAGTCTAAAGAAATTAATTCCAAAACCATAAATAACGATTACTATACATTTTGCAAACAAAAGAGTATATACAGTTTGAGAAAGATAAACAAAAATTCTGAAAAAGCAATGTATAACATCTAGCTTTACTGTAAAGTCTCTAAAATAAATGATTAAAAAGTTTAAAATTCTTCAATACATTTAATTAATATTTTTCATTACATCAAATTCATTTAATTAATTAATTATTTCTCGTGACTAGTGAAAATTATACCTTTTCTCAGAAATGACAGTTAAATATTTCAAGGCAAATTTCTAATAGTTTTTCCACTTTTATTTATACTATAGTTAAAACAAATACATGGGGCTTATTGAAGTGTTTATATATATATATATATATATATAGTCATGAACAAAAAAATTAGCGCACCAAAAAGGAGTCGTCAAAAAGAAAAAAAAACGAAATTTTAAGTACATTATGATTATTTCGATATAAGTAAATGATTAGGAAATCAAATAAAAAGGATCATTTATATTTCAGGCAAACTCATACTAAGGGCATACTAAAGGCAAAAGAACGGATAATTTAATACCCTGTTGAACTTCCACTATATATACCGCGAATGCACGATGTAATACGTTAGGGCATTGAATCATACAAGTTCTGTATGATATCTTGAGACATTTCATAACATATTTGCTGTAACCTTGACTCTAGTTCGTTCAAACTCGTGGGATGTCTAACTCGCCATCCCAAATAATCCCAGATATGATCTATTGGAGAAAAATTTGGGGATCTGGCAACCCAAGGAAGGGTAGTAACAGTGGAGAGACAAACTTACGCTTGCCGTGCGAGGCCGAGCATTGTCTGGTTGAAAAACGGCTCCTGGGAGAGGTTGCATGAATGGAAAATCATGTGGTTGCAGGATCTCATGGACATTCCACTGGGCTATTATGGTGGCACGGATCAATACACGGGGTGACCAGTATGCAATGGCTCCCTATACTATCACACCAGCTGTGGGAGCGGTGTTTCGCAGTAAAGCAAAGGCTGGATTGAGGCGTTCACCACGGGGTCTCCACACACGAATACGATTGTCATCACTTCTGAGATTGAATCTGGATTCATAGCTAAAGACGAGCTGGTTCCATTCCACTGCAGTCCATTTTCCTAGTGCGAGGCACCACTCCAAACGGAAGCGTCGATAGGTGGGCGTCAAGGGCAACACACGTAATGGGCACCGCAATCCCATATGTCCTTCTGCCAGGCACCTTCGTGTGGTTCGAGAAAACACATGGGCCCCTAGTGAAGGTACTACCTGTGCCTGGATGGTAGCTGATAAAGCAGTTGTCTGTACGCGTGCATTTCATACCATGTGGTGGTCTTCTCCATGACTGGTCTGTCGAGGGCGTCCTGAGCCTGGTCTTCGTGTAAATGACATCTCTCGGATCCACTGGTCTTAACGCCTCCTCACAACACAATCAGAGAGGCCTAATTGATGAGCTATTCGCCTAGCTGACCACACAGCTTCCATCATGCCGATGATTCTCCCCCTCACAAACTGCGACAGCTGCTCATATTGTCTTCGAAAACGGTGTAACGGCATGTTTACCTCAGTTCATCTTTTGTAAACGGTTCAGTACACTCAAAATAGCTTTGGTTACATGTTTTATACTCCACTGACGTGAAACCCCCTCTACCAGCTATACGTAATGCGAAATCATGCTGCATTTCTCCCCGACATGTACCTTCATGCCAAGTTTCGTTACGATCCCGCAATCATTTCTTCGTGCGTTAATTTTTTGTCCATTATTGTATATACATACAGGTTCATCTATAAGAATTACCGAAATTAGGCTCATCTATCTTTCATTTTCAAAATGATGTTTTTCAATAGCAGTTCATATCTGGACCAGTGTTTGCATTTGCCGCTGCATTTTCTTCAACATGACTCTTAACACGTTGTCACACACATACATAATAGGCTTTCAATGTTCCTGCAGTGCCGTTGGAGGAGTTGCATACACCTTTTGTTTGATCTATCCACACAGAAAATAGTCTAATGTTTTCATGTCAGGGGACCGTGTAGGACTTTCAAGGCAGTGTCCATACCTGTTGACCTGTATTTTGAATATGTCTCGAATGTACTGTGTAATACGTGACAGCTTTTGTGGTTGAGAGCTGTCGTGTTGAAGTCATATGTTCGGAGGCAATTTAAAGGCAAATCTTCCAGAAAATTGAATATTACGTCCTTTAGTAATGGAAACGTGCATATTTTACATTTACGTGACTTCATAAAATACCAGGTCAATTAGTCTGTTTTTTAATATTCCACACCAGACATTTATCGATCAGCGAACTTGAAGTCGAACTTCGACATCATATCTAGGATTATTCCGTGACAAGAAATGAGTATTCTACTTTTTGTGCATAGCATTACGAGCAAAGCATGCCTATTCCGGCTATATGCTGTCGGGAGGTAACGTTGGCTGGGCCTCAAGAAAGTTCATGATGTAGTAGTACTAAAAACAGCGTCTCTAATCATCCTTAAATAAATATGCATTTTACGCCATTCATTTTCAATTTTTACTTTACTGATTATATCTTATTGTACTGCCTTATTGTCGATGCTGAACATCTTTGTAATGCCTTTTTTCATGTACTTCAAACTATTTTAGGGATAAGAACTCTAACTCCAGATTTATCCTCAAAGTGTCACTATAAGTTGTTTTATTGTGTAGCGCATGAAAACTTTACTGCACCTACACACATCTTTTATGAATACAGCTCTTGTGTTTCATATTATGGATGGCAACGGAATTTAGAAGGTCCCACTATAAATATACAAAGATTCTGTACCGATAACACCTTTAAAAGCCGATTCCTGTTCGAATTGAAGAACAAAACCCCCTTATGGATAAAGTCAGTTACCTAAAAACGTTTGAAGTTAGTAAAATTATTATTAAATAGTATTTATATCATTTTGCTAATAAAATGATAAAAACTCACGCAGATAAAAGTATTTTTTTTTTCTGTAGAACAAATATCTCATAAAGCTTTTACTTTGCACTTTCTGAAGATCATTCATAGTATTTTATAATTTGGTTCTGTAAGACTGTGATCAACAGAATTACTGCGGCGGTGAGCTCAGTTCAACTGTTATTCATGGTTTCAAGATTCAAACTCATTAAAAATTAAAACAGATTTTAAATTCTTTCACACTTAAATTGATCCTAGTTACAATTATATCAAAACTATTAATAGTATAGAAATAACGAGAGGTTTACTCGCGCAGACATAGGCATCTGCTTTCTTCACCTAGCTGGCAGAATGACTGGTTAAGTAAGTATTCACTCGTTGAAAATAGTGCGCACTATTGTTTATCTTTTTCACCATTCTCGTTACAGTTCCCAAATAAGGCAACAGTGTTCAAGATTCAAGTAGATGACATAAGAATATGCGAAATTCAAGACAATCTTATTAAAAAGTTTGTGAGTTTACGAGTTTTGCGATTGATAAACTCAATTTTTAATTCCTACTATTAGCTCACACTCTATTTTTATTTATTTATTTATTTATCTTCGTGGAATTTTCAATTGTTAATAAAATACATTTTAAAGCGCTCAATTGAGCTGCAATTTTATATACATGATTATTTTGTATGACAATACAATAATTTAATTATAATTATTAAAATATAATTGATTAAAACTAATTACTTAAAGAATTACAAATACAGCCACGT
>BMAV01019315.1:94350-126140 GCA_019973955.1 Trichonephila inaurata madagascariensis
TACATTAAATAGTTAAAATCATTTGGTGGATGAATATAATCCGATATAATTACATTTCTATATTTTCAACGAAGTTGGAAAAATAAAAACAAATCATTTTATCCTATAAATGTATTAATTTATTTTCTTCTCTTATGATTATTACATGGCAATAAATTCCCCCGTACTTTTTTTAATTTCATGTTAGAATTAAACTCATAGAAACTATTTTAATATTTCGTTAAAAAATGTTATATTTAAGAGGGAGTTTACTGAAACAGTTTAAATTAGAATATACTAAGGTATTATCAAAATATAAAGATTAATTATATTGCCATTTAAAATTATAATATTCTTTGGTATTGTATTATTTTATGTGTAGTCAAATTCATAGCACATGTGTATTCAAACTTATATTAATTTAATTTTATATTCACTTGTAGTGAGTGATCACCAGACACTGAGCAGTATCACAGTTTGAGTTCAGCATCCCTTTCAAAACAGAGAGAGAGAGAGACTCTATCTCTCTCTCTATCTCCATAGTATGAAAGGGTATAGGATATTGCTCTAGCATATAATTAACCATTAGCAGCAGACTAGATCAGGATCTATAAATAAATACTTCATGTTATGAACCTAGTGTTTTAATAATATGAGTGGAAGACTATATGTGTAAACACATAAATTCCAGTCTCAATTTTTGAAATACAATGAAAAATAAATATACCACATAATTTAAATTTTCATACAGTAACATAGAAATGTTTTCTAAACATAATAGTCCAAGTTAGAGTATCATTACTGGCAAAATAGAAGCAAGTAAAGGCAATACATTGTTTTAAGGAATAAAGACAAGCATTAAGTAATTTACATTTATATAAATTTGTACTAGGACCAAAAAAAAAACAACCTTCACATATAGGCGTGCTACAGAGGTCTGAGGAAAGAATAATATCAATAAAGACAAATATATTTATCTTAGTATTGCAGTTTAAAAGCTAGCCAACTTTATATCACAATGAAATAATTTATGTAATATATATATTTATATATACATTAATTATTTTTTTTATAACTTTCAATACCATAACTAAGCAAAGAAATTAGAAAATTTAATAACAAATGAAAATTACATACAAATGCATAAAGTATTGCTTTATCTATTTTTTCACAATTTTTTCTGATGAAAACCATGAAAAGTAAGGATATCTATAGACTTGATTTAAGGAATTTTCTTATTAAGGGGAGGGGGAGATATAATTTCTATGTGGTTGCTGTGATACACACAATTAAATTAGAAGTATTCATTCATTTAGTTTCTTAAAAACAGAGCATAGACTTAAAACAAGCAACAATATGAAAAACAAAAAGAGCGTGTGTGGCTTACAGGATATTCACAAAATAATCAATTATTCTCTGTCAAGATCTCAATCCTTTATAGTTTTGATCAACCGGAAGCTGTTAAGAATTATGTCATTTTCGGGAAATACTTTACTGATTGGTCCGAATAAGTGAGCGATGCAAAACTGCATCATCCTGTTCTAAAAAAAACGCTTAGTTTTCATTTTGGGGGAAATTAATATGCGATTATTTCACGGTCGGAAAAGCAAACTTAAAACTAATTTTCGTGAGAAGTTTTGGAAAGCTCAAAAGACCTTTATCAATTGAAATACTTTCGATAGAAAATCTAAGTGAATTATAACATGCATGTACTTATATACATGAAATACATAATAATATGTACACATAGTTATAAACCTGGTACAACGAGACAGAACAGCAAGAAATATTAGTGACACCAGTGCAATAGCAAACTCTTGACCTTAGGAACCGAGAAATAGATGTATGTATGCATTACACAGGAATCCCAGTGACTTATTGCGCTTCCTCGCCGTAGGTTCAGGGTTAAAACACAGGCTGAGCAAGTGCGACTCAGCTTTCCATCCCTTCAGTGGGTCAATAAATGAGTACCAAGCTTGCAGGAGAACTAAGCACTGGGGATTTCGTGTCAGACTAACCCCCTGACATTAACATTTGCGCACGCTCATCAGCGCCCAAGGTCAGGAAAACTGAGATGGGCATGATAGGGCATGGCCCTTATGTGGTGTTGCGCCAAGGAATTTAGTTTACATACAATATTATACATACAGTAAAACTGCATGTGGTGATACAGTTATGAATGAGGGAAGGATTAGGATAGGTTAAATTCACACAAAATCGGACACAATTAACTTGTACAATGGATCAATAATGTTCTCCCATCTTGTTGTTAACGCTGAACTCCTAGTACAATTGATGCAAAAATTTGTGTGGATAGATAATTTACAATCTCCAGTGTTTCCTGAAATTCCATGTGTTCCTGTATGAAATTGATATTGAATAGTTACATTTGAAATTATGAATGTTATAGGAACCCAATTGACATAAATTCATAGAGTACGGTTTATTTATTTATTTTTTGGCTTCTTTGAGCCTAATGAACCGAATGAATGTCGAGGAGAATAATTACGGATGCCCATTGGGATTGGAGATGAAACTTGGATTTTCTATTTCCTGCTGTCATCGATGTACGATAGAATGGAATATAAAAATTTAAGGATTGCAGTGTTAACAATAATTTAAATGGATCATTGCGACAAGCAAACTATACGAGCCATTATTTTGAACATGAATGTGTTGCTCATGATTTTAATAACTGATATAACTGATGAAACTCTGCCACTGACGGTTTTTGCAAAACACCACTGAAAAAGCTGAGACGTGAAAATTTAAACAAGAAATGAATCTTGATTAAAAATTAGGTCTTTTCATGAACGATATTGACACGCCACATGCAATATTTCTTACTCAAATTTATAACAAATCCTTCGTTTCTAAACTCGAGGGGCACCAGCCTTAAGACCCTGACTTAGCCTTAAGATACTTAAAACATATTCATACCTGAAGGAATTGTTAAACAGTCAGCTTTTTAATGGTAGCAAAATAATCATTCTGCCTAGCATTGCACATGACTTCTGTTTATGATTCCAATGTACAAAACCTTTCTGTTAGAAAACCGAGTAATGTTTACAAATTGTCATTTGAATCTCTCAAATAAAAAAACTGTTGTTAAATCAGTATAATTTTAATTTGTATGCAATTTTAAATAGGGATTCAGCAAGCGTAATATCAAACATAAAATTAAATCTGAAAAATTTAACATCACCTGCTTTTACACATACAGAGAAATAAAATACAATTAGTATTATTTTATAACGTGCAGCCTGACTTAAAAATTGTTGAGACCGTGGTAATTCGTTTCGACTACCTTTTAGGCTATTTTTAATAAACGAAAAAAACTAAATTTCACGGTAAGTTTTTATTTTTAACATTCTTTTTGTCTTAAATAATTTCGGGTTACTTTTTTTTCTTAAATTCAGTGAGGTCTACTTCAAATAAATTGCTTTACTCTAAACACATTATTCAAGCATGTTAAGATAATTGTATTAAATGCAAGGCACACTAATATCACCGAATATGCGGTTTATACATTTTACCATGGTTGCAATATGAAATGTATGATAATCATTTTTGACATAACACAATTCAGGCGAGGCGAGGGAGAATAAGTATTGGTATTTACATATTATCGCAAGGTATTGGCGACATTATATGAAAAGAAGTGGTCTAAGTGTAGTATGGGTGGGGGCACTTGGCGCAGTCCTTTTTTTTTTTTTTTAGTGACTAAAACCAGTCGCCAAGGTACTTTTTTCGGAATTATTTATTATTTATTTCAGAATGAATTCAATATCTCACCATGACATTTAGAACAAATTCGCCAAATCCGAAGAAAAATATCTAAATTCAAAGTGCCCCCCCCCTATACTACACTTGAACCAAACGAAGCACATGATGCGTACAATGCATGCAAGATTGGGGCTTCCAGCTTGGCGAGTTATCTAAAAAAGTGACATTGTTGCCATGATATGTAAGTGCTGATTTTAAATGTCCTGTTACTTTATGTTTAACAAATTAAAATTTCAGATCATTAATATAATTATGGGGAATTATAATGAGATAAGCGCCAAACGTCTTTTCCAGCGCAATTTCAAAACTGCGCCCAAAAGAAGTTTGGTGCTTAGAATACTAATAACGTTTCATAATTTGATACTTCTGATGATTATTTTCACATTTACGCATATCAAACGAATACGAAAATACAAAACGTAGCAAACTTTGCAGTTAGAATCTCTCTATCTTAGCCCAGAGTTTAAACTAATAAAGACCGTACACAAGGAACAGCTGGATAAAATATTTCAGTACTTACGTATTATCACAACAATGCCAAAATTTAAGATAATTGGCCAAGTTGGCAATCCTGATTTTGAATGTGTCGCACGCGCTGCATTGGCAAAGATGTGATTCGTGTCTTACAATGTCACCAATAGGGTTGCTGTAATACGTAAGTACCAAATATTCTCAATACAATATTTCAAGTATCCAATGATTTTTTTTTTGTAACTTACATATTATTTCGCCAACCGATTCTGAAAAATCAAAAGACATCCCTAAATCCCACGATACACAGCGAATAGTAGAAACTAGTTATCTTGTTTGAAAACATAATAGCAATGACCGAATATGGCGACGCTTTTTAAATTGGCGATGTGTTTTCATTTGATGAAATAAGTCTACTGTATAATACAAAAGTAACATTTTTTTTTTTAAATTTCATTTACTTATTTTTTTTTTTTGTAAATTAAATATTCAAACTAATTACGATATGATACGAATAATTAATTACTCATTAGTTATAACATATACAATGATTTAAAGTTATTTACATATTTTTTTTAATATTTTTAAATTTATAACTTTCTAAAATGTTTGATATAACCTCCATTTCTGTCAGTTTTTAATAATTAGTTTCAATTAGATCAGATATTAGGTACTAATATGGACTAAAGTGTAGTATACGTAGAGCCCTTTGCATTTGGCAAATTTTCTTCGGGTTTGGCGATTTTCATCTAGATATGGTGAGATATCAAATTCATTCTGGCATCCAGACACATATTGCTAAATACAGCTTTGCGACCGATTTTGATTACCAAAAGAAATCAACATCGCCAAAAAGGGGGCGCCCCGGCCAAGGGTGCACTTTAACCATTATATGTTTTCGGTACGCTGATAGTTTTGACGTACTTTTGAAATCGAGCCCAATTGATCGTTGTAATAATTGTAATATTAGGGTACTGTAATACTATCGCTCCAACGTGGTGAAATTTTACAATTATTGGTACTTACGTATTATCGCAACCGTATTGGTGATATTGTAATACACAAAGCTAATGCAGCGCGTGTGACACATTCAAAATCAGGAATGCCAACTTGGCCAATTATCTTGAATGTTGGCATTGTTGCGATAATACGTAAAGACGGAAATATTTTTCTATGTAAGTGCATGATTTTTAATTTTTTTTTTCTGCTAAGAATACTTACAATTCATTATTTTTAATTAATTATAAAAAATAATAAAATCCTGTACGTAAATATGTGGTTTATCTTATCTTTTTTCTTCCATAAAGTTGAAACATTAACTCGTCTCTTCTGAAAACACTGGAACAAAATTTTGCACGTAACATCTGGAATAAAATAAAACAAACTAAAGAATTAGATCAATAGAGTATGGATGACTTCACAAAGCAGCAGATAGACTTCAAAATTGCAAACCAACAAAATGATTCATTTGTAGAGGAAAAAGGAACAAGTCTAGATAAATTAATTTCCAAATTAATGGAAGAAGAGAAACAACGCTTGAAACATAAAAGGATTTTGGAGTTACAGCAGAAAGCCGACAAAGTAGATACAATTTAAACCTGATCCAAAGAGAGTAGAAAGAATTTAAAAAATAGAGTTTTTCTAAGTTCAAGAAACGGAGTTTTCAAATAATTCATGTAAAGTACAAAGTAACAGTAATAGCTAGCTCAATAATTTCCAGTGTACTACAAGATATCTCAAAAAATAAAAATGTAACCTTTTGACTTTATCAGTTTGCATTCTTATGGCAGCTATCTATCTTACTTGTTTCTCACTTTTTCACAAAAAAAAAAAAAAAGTGCAATTTTAGTATTAATTTAAGTATTTAAAAATATATATAAAAATGTAATTTTCATGATAAAAATATTTTTATTTCTGTTCTAATATTTTTTAAAAATCTTTTTGCGATGAAACATACTCTCTTGTTCTTTTGTTAAATCACATCTACACTTTTTCAACTTGTTTTTTGGAATTTATTCTTATACAATCTATGCAATGTTATACGTGAATAAGTAATTGTCGAAAACGTCATAACAATAGTAAAATTGAGATACTCAACTTAGTTGAAAAAGGGCATCAATTTTAATTGCTCATGTTCTATAATTTACTATATTAAGGGATCATATAGCTTTTGACTTTATTTAACGTAATTCATTCATTTCTAGAAAAAAAATGCTTTCTTTGTCTAAGAGTAGTTATTTCCAATAAATCTAATTTCTCATTATGAAGATAAATTTGAATTTCAGTAAAAAATTTAACTTCAAACTTGGCAAGTTATTTTGGCTAGAAATATATAGGTTTTCATTAATGGTAAATAAATGTTTAACAGATTGGCGTGCAATAATTTTTTTACCAAAATTCTGTTTTAATAAGCATTTAGATATAATTTTCACTGAGAGTGATCGCAAAATTATTTAACTTACATTACACAAATGTAACTTTTTATGAAGAAATAAATTAAAGAAAATTACTAGATATCCAAAATTTAACACCAAGAAAAACAATATAAAAAAATTAAAATATATTAAAGAAGATAACATATATAGCAAGAGTAAATTGATTGAAAACACTGTTTTCTGTAAGGTGAGGAAAACGACAAAATTATGCTAAGCGTTTAAGTTTTTGCTGCCAATAAACGCTTCTCATTCTTGAATGAAAGATGCTTTGGATATCTTGTCGGGATATGGTAGACTATGCCTCCTCTACACATAGTTAAATTTAATCAAGTGTAGCAATGAGTGGTTTATGCCAGGTTATATGATTTTCAAACATAGTACAGATGTTTTTCTATAGGTGACAGTCCGGGAAAACCGGCGGGCCAATCCAGCTATAGAATCTGGATGATGAAAAAACCTAAATTTGTGTGCAAGGTGTTATGCGAGATAAGTTGTAAATTCAAGGAAGGATAACAGCCTTCAAATCCTCCGAAAAATAGTGCAGGGTGGTCATTGTATTTATTGGTAATACGTATCAGTGTGGGCAATGGGAATGGAATACAATGTCATCCCTAATAATAATACCAGGAATAACATCAGTATAAAGATGTACAAGGAAATACTTAAGCAACCTCCTTGAAAGTTGTCTACAGATTTTAACATGAACATTTGTATTAGTATTTTAAGGAAACTAAACATGAATTTATTTTTTGAGCTAGCAGAGTTTTTATTTAAAAAAAAAAGTAATTATTTTAGGGTATAATCTATATAAGGAATCATCAGATTCTGTACTTTTTTTAAATTAAGAAATAATTAGCTTCAACGTTATCTATAATATCAGCTTGCATGCATGTGGACGTGGTAGCCTAGTGGTCAAGGTAACGGATTAGTGGCCGGCGTGTCATGAGCTCAAGCCCAGTACCGCTGAAGACCCGTAGTGTCGGGGAGCGATGCACGTAAAATCTGTCGAGAGCTCAAACTTCCACCCGTTGGTATGGTGTGGTAGTTAAGAGAGGGGGTGTTTGGGTGCTTTTGTCTCCTCGTCACTTGACCATGGTTCAAAATTCTTTCTTTCGCCAAAATTCCTCTAGGAGTGTAACGTTAATATTCACTCACTCATTCAGCCTGCATGCATTTGTATTCTTGAAGGAAAAGGGTCAAAAAAGGGTCAAAGGTATCAACCCGAATATATACAATAGACCCAGTCTTCAACTGCCAACTCAGTGCTCCGAACAGCTGTTTCTTCTACCTGCTGTATTTTTATAACAACTTCGAATTTTTAAAAAAAATCACTCTACCACCGTGCTCTAGACATACTTTTGAAGCAATTTATGAAAAAAAAATTGATTTTTAGAACCCATCACATGGGTGAACCCTCGTAAACGAAAAAAAAACCTACTACACATCTAAGAAACTTAGATTTTTCAGCTGCAGCTTCAAATAAAATTTTTTTTTGCCAATTTAGAATTATTAGTATATTTTTATGAAATAGTATAATCAAACCTACTTTTCTATTTTAAGTAAATGAAACATTGATATATTTAAGAAACAAATATCTCTTTTATATACAAAATAAGCGTATTCTAGACAAGTTTTACTGAGATAAAATTCATAAAGAATACCATTTACATATTATACATGGAGAAATGGGATTCAAGTAAGAGAAGAGAAAATTGCTTGAATCTTATGTTATCCCACACCTTTGGCAAAAAAGAAAAACAAACTGTGCCAAGCTAATTTTTCTGTATTGGAGTTAAATCTGCATGAAGATATATAAACTCGCCAAGTTGGCAAAAAATAAATGAGTGGACTAAGAAAGGACAAAACTGAAAAATGGACCCACTTTATTGGTTTTGGACTCTGATCTTGCTAAACGTCGAGGACTGGAGCTTAGGGTAACCACGCCCTATCTTCTACCAGAGAAAAACCAGTAGACTAAATTCATGATGGTCTCATAATAAATACAATTACGTGATTTCCATTTAATTCAAAGCAAAATGACATTAGAGTTGTACTTGTTCTACTTTTAAAATTTCAAATTCGATAATTGAGAAAAGATGCTTAAATATTAAGATTTTCCAAATCATTTTTCAGAATTGAAAAAAAAACATATATGCTATACATGTACTTTTAAATCGAGGGCATTTTCTTTACCTATTCACATTATTATAGTTGATAAATAAGGACTTTTTAAGCGAAAGTTTCTGCAAAAAAGAAATTTTCGCAACAGCGAAGCCCATGAACTGATTGGCTGGAAACACGATTGCCGTTATCATGTGACTATGGTGTAGCATGGTTTTATACAATAATCGAGAGAGCACGTGTAATTCCAGACAACGCATCTAGTATATATGCTGCAAATACAGACTTATGTTATTCTTATTATCGTTATAAAAAAGTTGAATGGAATTTTATCCATTTCAATTCTGTATTTTTACTTTTCAGAAACATGCTTGACGTAAATTGCTATATCTGAGTTGATATGTAGAAAATAGCTTGCTATTTTTGGCACTTATGTATTATACCTTCGACCAATATCGGCCAACGAAAATACATCATGAATTCAAAAAATGTCCTGCCCTCATTATTATTACTTTGTTCGAAGGTGCGGATGAAAGATTTCCACTATTAGCTGTACTTTATCGCAAAACTTGGTGACGTCTTTTGATTTGACGGAATTGGTGGATGGTATAGTACACAAGTATTCCTTATTTAGTTTGAATCATTTTACAGAACTTTCATTGTTTTTTTTTGTTTTGCTTAGATGTTTGATTTAATGTAACTTTAAGGTATCCGACTAGGTTGAAAAAATGCTTTTAAGGTGTTTGATGTTTGGTGTTGCTTGGGTCATTAGGGAAAAAAATTAATTATTGAGGAAGAAAGACTAATACATAAAACTAGAGAGTTTTTTAAGTTCTTTTTATAGCATTTACTTTATATAACTAATAAAAATATTTTTTTAAATTCATTTTTTGAAGAAAGAACTTTTAATGATAATTTGTGCACGGAAAACGAGATATCTTCTAAATAATCCAATCAAACGCAATGAAATTTATAACATATATGCTATGGGCCCTTCAGAGTGTACCAAACTTCAGGTTTTAAGACAGCTACATGTAATCCCATTTTACAGCCATTTTTAGCTTAGAACATGCATTAATTTTGACGAAAAATCCTGACCATCAAATTTAAATGCTAATAAATATTTATTTCTTAAAATATTTTTTATCTTGCGGTTTGTGACACTTCAGAGGAATCAAGAAGTATATCAATGACGTTAAAATTGCATAATGTGCAATTTATTTTTATATATCACGTTTTTCTTAACTTAAAAAATTTTGCTAAATTTTCCTAAAAATAATATTTTTTTCAAAAAAAAAAAGGGTGATACATGTTAGTTATTTACTAGTTATGACTTTTTAAGAATATTTATGTTCTTTAAAATAATAAAATTATTCAGAAAATCAATTTTTGAAAAATTTATCTCCGAACCTAGTCGGATACCTTAAATGACGCTAATTAAAAGTATTAGAAATTCTGAAATTTAAACCACAAAGAAACTACTCCTTATGTGTTATAATCTCACACAAAATAATTTGTGATAATTTTCTTCTAATTCTGTAGTGTTATGTAAATGATTCCATATTTAAAAAAGCTCGCAGACAATAAATAAAACTATTTTAGAACAACTAAAATTTAATTTTTCTCAGAGTCTTACATATTTATTTTGGTATATCTTTATTTTGTTTTAATTTAATTGCCTTTTCATATATATTTGCATACTTTGTTAAATGACAGAAAAGTAATTAAATGTTAAATACTAAACGTTTCTTTCTTTAGATGCAGCACTTTTCCGAATTTCATAAATTATATAACTAAATTGTTAATTAATTTTTTTAAGAATTTAAAATCTTCACAAAAAAACAGATATAATTCTTGTAAAACGTCTTAACACTGTTAAATTATTGTAAATTGGTGAATTTTTTGTGTAAGCGTCTTAAGTGAAATGACATTTTTAAGAGTTTATTAAATAAGTTTTAAAAAAATCTAAGTTATTTCCGACACATAGTTATTAACAGAAATTAATTTATTGTTAGCTCTACATTTGTTTTATTGACTATAATTGTAATTATCTTTCTCTCTTTTTTTTCTTCTTTTTGAAAAAGTATGTAGGTGACAAATGTCTAATGAAATTAAATTTTTTGTTACCATACGCATCATAGGTTTATTTTTAAAATGTTTAAAAATTCATTGTTAAAACAATAGAGACGCCATATTACCAATGTCTAATCCAGCAAACATAAATCTAATTATCATTCTTTGTTATATTGTTACAGTTTTTGCAAGATTAAAACATGCAAAGTGAGAATGATTTATGTAAAGAAAACATTTTTTTTCCAGGTTCTCTTTCACATTGTTTTAATTTCCTACAATTAGAAACATTTATTTTTCTTAGTTACTCATAAAAAACATTTTGGTATAAAACGATACACATTTAAAATTTTCTTAATAAAAGAGATGTTCCCTTTATTTGAAAAGGAGATGTAAATATTGTGTAAATGCACATGTAACAATGTTTTTTTTAATTTACTTAAATATATATTTATTACAAATTACTGGTTAAGCCGATTGAGAAGTGCGTATGCATAGTTATATAAAGTAAGACATTTTGTTTTATGAATGATAATTAATGGGCTTAATACATATGGCATGCCATAGTTATGTAAATATTACGATCACGGTATTTCAACTAATCAGTTCATAAATCTCTGTGACATCATAATCTCATGATAAATCCAACTAAGTGTTTCCAAGCTATCAGTTAAAGCGTTTCACTGTTGCCAACTATTGCTTCTTGCAGAAACTTTATTTTAAAAATACTAATTCATCAACATTAATAATGCACATAGCTAAAGAAAAAGAACTTGATTTAAAAGTACACATAAGTGTAAGAATTTATTTTCGTAATTTAAATATATATATATATATATATATATATAAATAAATGAAGAATTTTATTTTTGGACATATTTTAAAAAAAATTATCTAATTTGTTTGTGTAAATATATCTACGTTTTACAAGAATAGAAAGTAAAAAGTTTAGTGTAAATTTCGAAAGAACAATTTAGTAAAATTATCATGTGACCACTTTGAATTCAGCTCATTTTTTTTTTATTTCAGCACAGATAATCATTAGATAACATGTCCTGAATAAAAATAGTTCCCCAAGAAGCATTTGTAAGGATTTAGATTTTAAAATAAGATTTCATTATATCATTGAAATAATTCGAAGTGTACTACTTATAATGTCCGAAATTAATAAACATAAGTAATTAAAACAGAGGTAACCATCAAGTTTCAAAGAGATTTTTACCCAGTATATTTTATCAACTATTCCCTGCCATAAAACATTTTAATTTCAAAACTTGCTTAGTTCAAATGAAAAGCTAAAAATAGATTGGACAGAGATTGAGTCTATCCCCCTCCTGATTGACTTATGCATATATATTGGCTGCTTAGAAGTTTTCGGGAACAATTTCTTTTCAAAGAATACAGTTTGATCCGTAATGTATTCATAAGAAGATGATGAAGATAAGATATGCATGAAATTAACAGACTTAAAAAACAAAATATTTCCTTGAAGAAAACTATAAAAGAAAAAGGAGTCTGTAAAATGCTACGCTTGTTATGTTATGTAAGTTGATTTCGTAATTTTTTCTTACAAGTTATTTTTCTTTTAAACTAGCATTTTTATTTCGCTATAATAAATCTATTTCAGTTAGCAAAAAGAAGCGAATTCAGACATACCTTAAAATAATGCACACGATGTAAAATATTTATAATTCCAGAAAATCAAATTATAATGTGTATATCTGAAATATATGCTCCTACCCATATTACTATTTATTTATTTCAGCGGTCATGCTTTGTTATCTTAAACTTTTTTTACATCTCATTTTATTTATCTACTACACAATATGCTTTAAATGTATGAAGCATACTAATTACATGTCTTTCACATAAAATAGGTATAAAATTGATCCATGGAATTGGTTACTGTAATTAATACCTTTTGATATTTTACATTTGGAATTTGTCACATATAATTTTAATTCTCTTGTTACGGGTTGGAAAAATATTTTTATTTTATTAAGTAGGAAATATGTCATTTTAACTGCATATTTTATATTATTTAATTTTCCTTCCCGTCGCTTAATTTCTATCGTTAAATCTGATTCTATCGTTAATGCACATCCAATTTTTTAATTAAGTTTACTATTATCATGTAGACCTTTGTGAATTTATAATATTATATTAACTATCGAAATAACATATACCAAGGATGGTTTAATAAATTGCTCATGCGAAAGAGTGAAAAGGAAGGACAAAAAAGGGGAAGAAAATAAATAATTAATTAAATGAATTGTATTTTCTAAAAAAATAAAAGTAGAAAAGAAAAGAAAAGAGGCAAATTACAAACTTTAGGCTTGAAAATTATAACACAACAACAAAAAAAAATAACTTAAAGAGAACATCACTTAAATAGAAGTGTCGAAAAATAAGTTAAATCAATTTATTAAATAGTGCTAAATGCGTATTTAACATGTCGTAATTGAAATCAGTAACAGTGACCCTAAGAGAAAAAATAATTCTGCTGAAGGCATTACTTAAATTTACGCCTAATCTCTATATCGCTTTTGAAAAGAAATTTATATAAAAAAATTAGAAAATACAACTGTATAGGATATTTAAATAAATGAGGAAGGAGTAACGTGTGATCACACACATACGATACAATAAAAATAATTGATTGAGTACAATTTCATAAATATGCAACAACAAAAATTACTATGATCTCACGCTGTTGAGAATAAATTTTTTCTTCTGTAATAGGATATTACGCTTGTGCTACATATGATGGAAATAATTATAAATAAGAATGTTTTTCTCTTTTACCATAATAAATTTATCAATTAGGCTGAAAATATCATCGTTTTAAATGTCGCTTTGTCAGCAGAATCTTAAGTTCTACTCATAGTTAATCATATAGATAATAGTGTACATTTGTGTTACTTAATCTCTTTATTTTCATTGAAGCATTTATATTTTCCGTGTAACACAAAATATCACACAGGGTTTATAGAAGTAAATATAAACACATTTCAAAATAGGGGGAAAAACTAAAGAGAAAGAAAAGAAAAAATAGTGATTTTGAAATACAAGTATACACATGGGTACCTTTAAATGAAGCATTTAGTTCAGCATTAAATAAATATTTTCAAGAAAACACAAAATCCTTCCAATAATTCTGAATTTTATAAGATAATCTTCATCAACAACAAAAAAGAACTGTGTGTAATGCTTTGTGGAACAAACAAAAATATCTCCATGAAAAGCAAATTCAATATTACCTGACAAAGACCACATGAGGTGTGTGATCATCATAGTATAGCCATTTTCATTTGGAATACCTGAATGTTTTCCTCATGCAAAGCACTCACTATACACTGTACTTCACTTTCGTATTCCACTTCACTTTGATATTCCACGAAAGCATTTCGATGGAACATTTGCAAATCTGTGTAAAGCAAGCTCTTTCATTCAAGGCGTTCTCACATTTCGCGAACAAACCCATAATTTCACATTTGAAGATTCTCCACAGCTTTCTATCCGCAAAGGGTAATATAGGAAGGCTTGGATATACTAATTTTAAAAAACATGTATTCCTTGATTGTCTTTCAGGGAAACATCGGTAAGAAAATAAGCTATAACTCTTCTTATAAAAGCCTTACTTTGCTCCGCTTTTGATGGCTTAGTTTTGACTGCGCAACTCCCCAACATGAATGAATTCGCATCTGATGATGTGTTTGCATTTGATGGTTGTGCTTCAAAGCCTCTTCTTTAGATACTCTGAATAGAACTTAGAATTGCCATGCTTGTAAGCTCTGTGGATCTTTAGCAGCTTATTAACCCGCGGTTACTCGCGCCTGTTTTTGCTACCGTCGTTACTCGCGGGGTGTAGAGAACACCCCAAACTTTTAGCACGTGTATTTAATTATGAAAATAAAATTAATTCCTTATAAGATACATATTTATAAAGTACAAGATGTTTTTTATATTATACAAATAAAATTATTAAATTTATTGCATACAAATTAGACTAACATTAATTCAAACTAAACATACAAAATTTTCATTTTAAAACACATAATTTTATGTTTTTTCATAAAGCAGTAAAACATATATACCAGCAATAAATATACTTTATAATTAATGAGACAATGATAGTAGAAAGTATATAGAAAAATAATATTTTAATCATTTTCCAAACATTCAAAGCAGACTGCGTGCAAATGCTCACCTTCTCGTGGGAGTTCTCAGCCCCCCAGATAAATTTTGAAGGTCATTTCATTCCAATCGTTCGAGAAAGAGGGATTGCATCAGGCCTGAAGGTTCAATGACCTAAAATGTGCAGCTACAGAAAAAATCGTGGTTCTGCGCATTCTTTTTAGAATCCTGGCAGGATTTTCTTGATGCTGGGGTGTACAGAACACCCCGCTCGAGTGATCGTGGGTTAAATGTAAATAAAATTAATAGAGATTATAATTATTCCCAGTGATACATAAACTATATTTTACTTAGCTCCAGATATCAAGATTTTTCACAATGAAGATTTAAAAAAAAAAGAAATATTTTCATTTATATTAATATACTACATCTCAATCTTATATACTTGGCAGAAGGATTGCTAAAGTTGAGATATAAAGAGTGATTACTATTAATATAACAGAGAAGAAAAGTTTAAAAGTAACACCATAAAGAGGTTGAAATTTGCTCATTTTTTTTTAATTCAACGTAGTTAAAGTTAAATCAAACTCAGTAGCAACACAGGTAATGATGATTTCAAATAAAATAATAACATTTACTGGGAAAGCCTTTCCTAGCAATTGCATGTAGGTATATCTTTTCGTACAAATTTACTTATTCGGTACTTATTTCTGCAATTAGAACACTTGTAGTAAAAATTATTGAAAGGAATTAATAGACCACTCTATAATCATTAAAACATAATACATTCTTAATAAGAAAAGCAATTAAATCGTAACGAGTTTCAAAGTTTGAATAATTTTGATACATATGTAATCATGAAATTTTATGTAATTAAGTTTTAAGTAAATTCATTTTATTTATACCTCATTATTTCTCATTATATTATACACTTACAAACTATTAAAAGTTCAAACGAAAAAATGTTTCTAGAAATATTTATTTAAATAATGAATTGTCTCTGATTATGGAGAATTGTGCTTTTTGTTTGCTTGGTAATGTACTAATGGGATCATAAAAACTTTTCTTTGCATATTTTAAATAAACATGAGAACGAAAACACTTTTAAGGACAGCTATCATTTTTCTAAAAAACAGAAAAGCTAATACCGAAATCTTTAAAGGGGATAAAAACAAACATGGTGAGCTGTTTTAAAATACTTCAAACAAGATTTTGCGAAACTGATTATCATCTTGCTCTGTCTTTTCTACTGCTTCTATCTTTAAAAATAGAAAGAATAAAAAGCTGAGAAGGATTAGGTTTGTCTCCAAAAATAAAGTGTTATTGCATTCAATTTTACTAAACATGTGTTAAAGTTCTTCAAGAGAAAATCTTTTAAAATGATAATGTGTGAAAAATGTAATATCTTGCTTCTTCTAAGATCTACCATGAAAATTTTCCTATTTTTGTACAGAGAAAAGGTTAGTTTAAAGGTATAATCTTCATATAATACTAAAAATGTACGTTTGTTCCTATTTTACTATTTTCCCTTTTTTATATTTAATAGAAAGTTGACGTATTTTGATAAAAAAATGTTGAATCATATTTTAGCCTACACCTTTTTTATTTCTAAGTTTGCGAATTATTCACCTCATCATGAATAGCAGTTCAAAACAGAAAAATTAACCACTGACATTATATGTTATTTTTATTTGTCAAAGACGTGGTCTTAAAAAGAATTTTATCAGCCAAACGTGTGTTTTTTTTTAAAAAATATTATAATATATATAAATATAGTGAATTCTTAGAGAAAAGAAATTAAAATGTATTTACTTGGAAACATTTTTGGAACATTATTGATAAAAGGAGATATTTAAAAGTGTGCATGAACAAAATAGAACAAAATAACACTGAAAATGGAAAGACAGACTGCTCCTTACAGAGATTTGCTTTAAAAATTCATTTCACATTCTTTAATATTCAATTTTAAAGCAATATTTCATATATTTGCTGATATGACCCGGCACGATACGGCATCTACCCTTAAATGTGACGATATAAGTTAAATACTTTCGTTATTATTATATGTGTTCATTTGGTATTTCTTTCACACAAGCTGAATTACAAATCTCTTTCCAATGAGCTGTCATAAAATTTATTTTTTGTAACACTTTGAGTTTTAGTTGGGGCTGCACATTTTAAATCCATACTACTTTTGAGCTTTAAGTATAGTTTGATCGTAATTAAGTATATTTTATTCTTCTTTCCAGTAGTCTTCAAAGTTAGCATTTGGTATGATTTATCGGTTTTCGATATTTTTTAAAGAACCACTGTATTTTAAAAATTCACACATTTGAATTACCTCATTTTAATTATTCGACTTTACTAAATTTATGTACAATATATTTTGTATTTATACCCGTTGCTTTTGCGCACCATACAACAAGTTATTTAACATTTTTAACATTACGGTGAAAGCGAAAGCCAAAATTAGAACACATGATGTTTGCTTCTCATAAATACCATCTATTAGAAACCGCAACATTTTAAACGTGTAACTGAAAAGAGTTCTGACGTTTTTACAAGCTATTCTTGGATTGTGATGATATAGGGTATCGCTAAGTAACCCTTGAACTAGTTTCGTTAGTTGAGACATTGGCATAATTTTGATTTTGTATGTGTGTGTCTGTATACATACATATATATATATACGAGGGATGATTTAAAAATTCCCTGAATAAGTCAATAACTTAAAAATTGTACCGATTAAATTTATCAAACACATTCCTATTTGAAATAAAACCCAATGATTAACAACAAACTTTTGCCATAGCTTGTAAAAGTCATCGAAACATTTCTTGAACCCATTTTTAGCCAAGTACTAAAAATTAGCCTGTGGTGCACTTTTAATTGTCCCTGAAGATTGGAATCAACGACATTGAAAGTGATGTGCCTGTTCTGGAAATATTCTGATATCACTTGAGGTGGAATCAGGGGAGTAAGGAGGACGTGGCAAAACAATTATTTTTTTTTACACTGTCACTGTTTGAAGCCTGTTCTTAAGTACAGCCACAAAAAAATTTCCAATGTTTTCAGCTGCTCGGGAAGTTTGCATACGTCCAGAGCCTTCATCGTCTTCGACACTTTCTCTGCCTTCTCTGAATTGTCGATGCGACTCAAAAGCTTGTGTTTGCGATTACGTATCACTGCTGCACATATGCTTTAGCATTTCGTAATTCTCCTAAGCAAAATATACTTTCTGCAAAATTTAATATTCATTCTCTGCTATACAAACTTCATTTCTTTTAAATGGTGTTTACTCTTTGTATGCACTTACGAAATTATTTATTAATTTATTTATTATTTTTTTTTTATTATTATTTTATTTTATTATTTTTTATTATTTTTTTTATTTTTTTAATACGACACCTTGGTGAGCCTGACCATTTGATTTAGGACAAATCCTTTTTAGAAAGGGGAAAGAACGAAATAACAATGAAATGTTATATTAGTCACTTTATTGCAAAAAATTGTCACGTTATAGGCTCAGTCCGGGAACTTCAATATATCTATATTTCAATATATCAAACGTATCTATAGCTTTTAGTGTTGTTGCTCATTTCATAAAATTAAATATTAATTCGAGAAAAAGTATGTCTTTACTTATATCCCATTCAGCTCCTGTTTGAAACAAATTTCACATATATTTTAAGCAGTAATAATTATTTGTATCCTGTTTACTAGTGAAATCATTCATAAAAGGCTTAATTATAATTGTTTTAAGGCTATAAACATTCCGATAATCAATTAAAATTGAAAATTTTGGTTCGAGTCTACTATATGCTAACCACACACACACAATTTAGTCAGACATTGAGTTCCTTGATATTTTTAAGGTAGAAAAGGATTCAACTTCTTAATCTGAATATGCATGAAATCACTAAAATTTCTTGAAAAATGAATACACGCTGGTTGTTTATGTGAAGTATGTAATTTGTCTCAATGGTTTTCAGCTAATAAGAGTCATGAATTGCTATGATCGAGAACCAAGGATTATATCAAGGATTAGAGACAAGTGTAGTAATTATTAATTCAATGTATTTTTGAACTTTGGCACAGAAGCGAATGTTCGCTGCTTCGATTTATCATGTATTTCTGACGTAGAAAGATTCATTCATCATTATTATGCTCCAAAATTCATTTGGAGAGAGTTTGGGGGAAAACAATTGTGACACAATTTTCAAAGTAATTGACAGTTAAAACCGTCCTTGAAATAGATGTCATAAATTATCAAAGGTATAAGGAATGTTTTAGCTCTCGCAGCTTGGAAATTTCCGTAGATTTTTTTTCCACTTCTATTCTTCTAATATAAGTACTGATCAATGTGACAATTACCTTTGTAGACACTGGTCTCGAAATGTGATGAACGACTGTCTAGCAACATCAGTGGTAAGAACTATTTATTATTAATGCTTCGATTTACATAGGGTTGGATTTGTGTATTTAAAGGACGACATCAAACAAATGGAATGCCGAGATTATAAATATTCGAATAAATTTAAAAGGATGAGTACCATATTCGAAATTATTGATGAGGGAGAGATTTGGTCGGGAATATTTTCCTTTCTTTATTAATAATGAAATATGTGTATGTAATGAAGGTTTATTGTGGCGTGGATTTCCAACTTTAAATTATCTTTAAATATGTATTTTTTCAAGTGTTGCCGAATAAAGAAAATTCACTGTGATAAATATATAAAAAGAGCTGCGAAACTAATTATTTATCTTTATGATTCTGATTTCTTCACAGACTGTTCCATAAATTAATGCTTAGTAAATTTTAGAAAATATTTATGTAATCAATTTTTTACATTCTAATAAAAAAAATATTTTAATGTATCACTCATCAGTTTCAATAAAACGTTAAAATAATGATAAAAGATTCCCTTCTATTAATATAATTTATCATATTATTACTTCGTTGCTTTGTAATTTTCCATTAATCTCAGATTTTCTGAGAAATTGGCACTTAGCTTTATTCCGACATTACATATTTTTGAGAAAATACACTGTGTGGTAGACAATGGAGTTACCTGGATATGTGAAAAAGTTTACAAATGTTTCATGTTTCTTTATTTAAAAAAAAAACCTAGAAAGGACTTATGTATATAAACTTGCACATTTCCTCAATTCTTTTCTTGTATTTATTTCAGTGCTTCTCAAACTTTCAATATTTGAGAACCAATATTTAATCATATAATTTTCATAGCGTTCCTCTTTATACAATAACAATTGATTGAATTCAATAATACTGTACTTAGACGCTAAAGCTACAATACGATTTTAACTTCTTAAGGGCCATTGGCGTATATAAACGTCTCACTAAGCCAAAGTATTTATTGCCCCGGACATATATATACCCATCTTTCCCAAGTAAGATAATTTCTGTGCACTGCTATTCTTAAAATTATTCCGAAGGCTTTGGAATGCAATAAAAAGACCTTGAAAGTGTTTGCGAAGAATTTATTTATTTCAGAGGATTTGCTTATTTATTCCTTTTCTGACGTGGATACTTTTTAATTAGGAGTTAAGGAATTAATAATAAACAGTATAAATTATTAAGATAAGTGTTAATTTATGTGTATAATTTTATATATGGCAAGCCCATGGGGCCACTGTTAATTATTAAAATTGTTCTTAACTTAGTTTTGTAAATTATTTATAAAATAATCATGCTGTACTGATACATTTATAAGTGTATTATATCAGCAAATGTGTATTTTATAATATTTTTATATATTATGTCAGAATGTCTTTTCTTTGTTTACTTTTTGCAAATCAAGATTTTTTTTAAACAATATTTTGTTTTCGTTTGTTTTGAATATGCTCGAACCCCATCACAGAGTTATCACGTCCCCTGGGATGGGGCACCCAACAGTTTGAGAAATGATGATTTTTATTTTGATATTCTTATAAATAGCAATTATTTGAGCATTTTCAAGTTTTAATTAATATTAAGTAGTTTTTCAACTGCTTTACGAAAATAAATTTTTCACATTTCAGTCCTTCTTTTAACTCATTTACTGTTTTCTAATAATTTTACTCCCTTCATTTCCTTTTGAAAATTACTTTTTATTTATTTATTTATTTTTATGTTTTAGTGTAATATTACTAAACTTGTGTCTAATTCTTAATTCAAATGTCATTTGTGTTCATAAAAATAGTTTAGCTCTCCAATCTTCAAGTTTATGTCCCTAACTGAAGGCAATTTTTTTTTCCTTAGAAAATCTTCCAAGAATCAGTTAGAGCTAGAAGAGTGAGTGCATTTAAAGAGGCTGTCTTTGCCACCAGTATTTCACTTCGATAATGAAAGTTAACAGTGTACATGTTATCATTACATTTTACCTTTGCATGGTAATCACAATAAGTCCTTATATATTCTAAGTAGTTATATATCTATCGTCAGTTATTTGAAAAATTAATGAAGTATACAAGTATTAAAAAATGGGGTTTATTTCGTTTAAATTAAGAAAAATTTACATCATTAATTAAAGTTTATACAGTTAAAATCTGTTTTAGAAAACTAAATTGAACAATAACTTCAAGAGACAATATTTTTATTTAAAAAAATATGTATCGGATAACTAAAAGGGTTTTGTATAAATCTAACAGTCATTAGAAGTTATACACACCATATCCTTTTGAGAGTTTTAATGATAAGAAAAATTATTTCTAAGTTTGGCAAATTTAATATTACAGATATTTTTTGCTTTTAAATTTTAATCAAAGTAATTCAAGTGTTTAAATGTCTAAAAATGGATAACTTTTCTATCCAAGTAACATGTTGTCAGAAAGGAAAAATCACGTACTTACTCATTTTAGTATTTCAATATAAAATACTTTTTTTAAAACTGAGATGAAAATTTTTCATTTTATTCCAAAATTATACAGTTTCTAGATAGTTTCTAGTTTCAGTTGCTTCTGACGATAAAATTAGATATTCAAAGAAAAAATCATAAAGAGATTCAGAAATCGAAATTCACAAGAAGAAAATATTAATAAAAATTACATTATGAACACTGTAGTACCAATTCCTAACTGTTTAAAATTAAGCACGTATTTTTTTTTTAATTTTTAATTATTGTAACTGTAATTTTTAAAAAATCAGAATTTTTTTCAGAATAAACAATTTTTTCCTTTAACACATATACAGACTTTTAGCAAAAGTAAATATACATTTTTAAGCAACTTCTTTCCTTTTGTTTCTTTATTGAGAACTTCTTCGTAAATAAATTGCTTTAAATTTCCTCTTAAACATGCACTTTTAATTCTTAACTTTGAGTTAATTCACCATAAACCAAGACACTTATTTCACCATCCCTGAAGCTACGCTTTCCATTTCCACAAATTGAGTCGCATTTTCACAGCAGCCTTTCACTCTTTAAGAGCCTTTTTAACTCAATCTATCCAGAAAATTCCTCTGGGACTTTTAAAGTGTTGAAAACTGCTCTCATTTGTTTCGAAATCAAACAACAGGAATGACAAATCTATCTCTCTTTCTAGACAGATGTAATTTCCAAAGTTCTGAAAATGGCGTGATCGGCATTTTGCAGCGACTGAACATTTGCTTTCATTAATTCTCATGGACAGTTTGGACTCTTGTTAATTAAAAAAGTACACAAACCTAAGGAAAATAAATCATTAACATAGACAGTTTCCTAATTTAATCACTAAATGATTCACTTCTTCTTTGAAGCATATCTGAACAATTCAACTATAAATTTGTATTATTGTGTAAATTTAAGTTATTATGCTTGAAATAAAGTATTGATTGATATACATAATTAAGTGACTTTTAACGCCTATTATATTCAAAACGCGGGGTTACAAAAATTAGTCTCGATTAGTGCATTTAGTTAGTGTAACGATAACATTAATTAGTACTCTGAATTATCCAAAACTTTCCATGCAGAAAAAATTATTTATTTAAAAATGGATGTTTGTATATATGAAATCACTTCACTCCAACACCATTCAACTGATCACTATGAAAATTGGCATGCATAGGTATTTTTTGTGGAGTAGGGTTTTGTGCTATCATTTTTGTTGCAGGTTCCACCAGGTGGTTCTACAGCCTATCAGCTTCTGCGCCATTCAATCAATCGCCAAGTTGCCTACATAATCATAAAATGATGCCAACTTGGCTCTATCGCCAACATTTCGATATGTGTCGAATGAATCGTCAATATAATGTAAAAAAAAGGCGTTCCCCTAACAAATCTTACAATTTTAACACAAAATAAATACAACAGAAAGTAATATTAACGTATTGCACATCCAGATATAAATTATTTACACTATTTTAAGCATTCGTTACACAACATTTGTAACAATGTGTTACTTTTGATGGGCATAGAATGGCTTAGAGAGGTGTTTTCAAAAATCGACTCACCACAGGACGTTATAAATTTAAAAAAAAAATCATTTTTATCAGCTATTAGATCTACAGATTTAAAATTTAACAAAAATGTTTTTTCTTGTTCAGCTGAGATATACAAAAACATTTTTTTTTGTTTAATTATTTGCAATTCATGTAAAACTAACTCATTTTAAACGTCTTTATCCTTCTATGTATATTGTTAATTTTTTCTATATCCACCCGTGCGAAGAACGAGTATACCAGCTAGTGTACTTTAAAAATAAAGAATATACCGTAAAATCCGGCGTATAACGCGCACCTATACTTTCAACCTGAAGCTTTTAATTTTTAGGTATATTCGCCGTATAACGCGCAACCCCTTTTTACGAAAAAACTTAAAATGTACTTACGCAATACTGTTATGTTTTGAAATAAATTTTAGAAGTATTATTTCAAGCTTCAGAAAAAAATAGTGTATTTCTTGAACTGCAACTTTTTAACTTCATGAGGTATGCTATTTCTTTTCAATAAACAGTATTTCGATGTATGTAGAAGTCTAATTTTTTTTCTATGCTTATTTTTTTATTTTTTAAGCTCTCATTTTTATACTCGGCGTATAACGCGCACCCGTAAACTTCGATCTCATTTTTGGTGTTAAAAGTGCGCGTTATACGCCGGATTTTACGGTATATCAAACCGATAAGGCTTGAAAGCCATTAATGGGCAGATTACTTAACTAATCTATATATTAACTGATTTGCTTCATTAAAGTATAAAATCAAAAGTTTTCCGTATTTTAACTAGACAATATTCATATTAGAGTTTGTTTTTTTTATCGTTTAAGAATCCATAAGTATGTTTTTCTCATTTATTTTTTGTTAGAAATTTTAATTGAATGTTGGTTGATACCCGAATGATTTATTTTATATACATTCAAAACAGAACAGCAGAAGCAGTAAATGTATTCGATAAAATACTACTTTACATAATTTATTATAAATTTATTTACGACGATTGGTATCTCCTGGAAGCAAATAAAATGTTAAAAGTCTAGCAAAGCATATCTAAATGTACCATAAATAAGTGTGTTTGTTGCAAAAAACAACTGCTATGCAGTTCACAATGTGACCGATCTTTAGGCTGCACTAATACGTAAGCACAATTTAATCAGGTGTTTCTCAAATCCTTTTCTTTATTTGCATTAATATGTTGAACTGTCAAATATGTGTATTTTTTCAATAGATGATTATTGATTCTATCAACTCATTTTTTTGTATTCTGGATTGTATTAACTTGATTAATTAGATTTCATAAACAAATAATTAAATAAGTAAATAACTTTTAATTTTTTCTTACAAAAACATTGCTGTTTTTAAAATATCTTATTTTCAATTTAACGATTATTTAGTAAATAAAGAGCATATTAACGAGTGTATCGTAGGTTTATGTGCAGATCATCAAGATGATTTGAAATTTACCTCAGTAATTTAAGAAATGAAACAATTTTCTGCACTTTAATGGATCACCATATCAAATTTGTAGATCAACTGATTTCCGTGTATTAGTGATAACAAGTATACATTTTTTTTGTACTTCATATAATTTGTTAAGCAATAATCAAGCTAAATATCTAAAAAATATCATTTTGAGTCTATATTTGCTAAGAAAATATATCTTCACACACAGTATGAATATCCCACTTCCAAAAAAGCACAACTGAATTTATAAATCTGAAAAGATCTTTTATATATTTGTAACTTAAAGTATTTAAAACATATTGTTATTGAAAAAAGCCTTTAAATCTTTTTCAATACTCGCTTAAAATGTTCCCATTATCTAACTAAAATTTGGCATGCTCCATTCATGATAATAATTTAACTAATTTGGAAGAATTTTGGACGCATTAATATCTTTAAAATACAACATCTGTCTGTGAGTATAGGTGCTTTTTGAATTTGGTTTGGCTAAAAACTTTTTTATCAAATTATTTTCCCCAACACGCAACGATTAACAATATATATATATATATATATATATATATATATATAACATGATTTTTAGAGTCAAAAACAGACTTAGTTTTAATAAAGGTCTTTATTCGATCAAAGTTAGACATCATCTGCCACAAAAATGTAGAGAGAAAAAAGAACGCAACCGAATAATCTTAAGTGGGCTAAAAACACTTAAAACATCGATCGCGGCATTCATGAGTGCTCTTGAAAGTTAATGCTGACATATAGGGCTATTAAATATAATGATCTGGAATTAGACATGTTTATCGGCTAGGCCATATGTTCGGAAGAAATAAATACTTCATTAGTTTGATACTTGAAGAGGTGAGGAGGTAATATAAAAGCGAATTACTAGATAGGGAATTTAATTTTTAATCTAATTTAATTATCCTTAAATTTGCCCCCCCCCCTGTAATTTTAAAATTGAGCAATGGCGTGGTTTTTTCTCTCTTTACAAACTTAATCAATTTTCAACATATAGAAAATAATGCATAACAACATTTGGAAACGCATATTACGCACAGTAGAAATATTTATGTAAAAGGAATACTAAAATCAAATTGCTGTAAAATAAACGAAACTATAACAACAAACACAGTAATGATACTTCCAAAATATTAATTGATAAAAATGAATTTCTGTACATATAACTGAAGATTAGCTTGTTCAAATCTATTCGACATCCAGGATAAGAGCTCGCGTTTCCTCGTATTCCTTCATAATAATAGATTCGTATTATAGCTAGCATATAATGGTTTTTTAAAAAAATATATTGGAAAATAATATCATATGAAACAATAAGATAGTAGACATAAAAATACATGGTATCATACTAATATTAAAACACTAATTTTGTATAAAATCTACTCTGGCGCCATCGTAGTAATACTCAACAGTTTGCATATATGAAACACATTTTTTAAAAAGATAAAAAAAAATATAGATACTAATAAAATGAAATTATTAATAATATGAAAATGGTGTACAAGAACTTATATGCACTATTCAACACAATAAACAATATTTTATTTCATATGCGTTATAAACGATAAGAATATAAAAGTATAAAAATTATAAGAATATAAGAATATAAGAGTTATAATATTAAAAGAGTTCTTTAAATAATTGGGAGTCGGAAATGTGGACTCTTCTATCATCACCTTTAGTATTTAAGTAAAATTTCTACAATATTCACTGTAACTTAACACACAATATCGCATACAATATTTTAAATCTCTCCGTAACCTTCTAAGTTTTCGTTTCATAGACAAAATACTTGACTTTGTCTTATATAACACACTACTTATTTTTGACCACATCTCTCTGAGAAATCTGCGTGATCAAATCACAGATGTTCAGGGATGCTAATACGAAAACAATAAGAGGTGTACATAACAAAATAAACACGTTTGTCCTCTTAATGTTTCAAGACATATATAAAATTATAGTGACTGTGTTCTCCTTTATCCACTGTACAATATCCAAAAATAAGCTTTAAGTTATTAAATTAATTTTAAATTTAGATAAGAAGAAAATTTCGAGAAGTAGTGAATCTTGTTAATGGCCGGTATATCATAACACACAATTTCAAAATGAAAAAAAAAGAAATTAAATGGCGTGCAATAAGGTTACTGATGAATAAAATAATTAACAAAACAATAAAATTCAGTGGAGAAAAAAGAATGCAACGTGAGTTTACTTTTGTTTCTTATAAAAATTAATATCACTAGTATTAGTACATTAGTCAATTTTCTAAGAACTTAATTTATATCTTTGAACTTAAAAACACCAATTTCTGATATAAATGTTAATTTATTCGACATCTTGATAAAATTATGAGAAGTACATTAAAATTTCTCAAAATTTTGTATGACGAAACCTATACACTTTGTTTTCTCAGTTAAAATATAAAGAATATCTGATTTATAACACAACTATATTATAAAAATTAAATATCATACATTATTATTCTTCGTCAAAAAGTCTTGTTAAGCAAAACTCAGTCATTTCAATGTTACTAAAGAAAAGTATTTATTTCACTGACCTCTATTCCGTAATGGCAGAAACCCTTGGTGAACTGTAATCCATATGTTGTTGTCAGTTGTGATTTGCACTGGTAAATTTTTATTTATTTACTTTTCTTTCGATGTTGGTACTTCACTATTGTCAATCGATGGTGGTAAAATTCACGATATTATTGTACAGACTTTCCGACGAAGAATATTTTTTTTTTCTGGCCGAAGGAGCTACCGTCTTTCCTAACGGGGATAGGGGAATCCACGCTTTTCTTCATTTTTTTTCGCCATTAGAACGTTGTTTCTCTCATTTACGGCAAACTGGCTGGCCTCTTCAGCAAAGACAGACATTTTCAGCGATAAAAACGGTTTCTTCTCGGGGTTAACTACGCGTTTCTTTCATTCGCACGATAATCCGGTCCCTTTAGCGTAGAGAGACATATTGTTCGACGGAGTCCTATAGTTGTTATTTAGAGCACTTTTGGTAGGTATACTTGGCGTTCGTTTTTACTTTAAGACTATTTTAATAATATATTTAAGTTTAAACTCTGAAATGGGTTTTCAGGAATCCTGCCGGTTTTATTTCTGACATGATTTTAGAGTCAGAAACAGACTTAGTTTTAATAAAGGTCTTTATTTGATCAAAGTTAGACATCATCTGCCTCAAAAATGTAGAGAGAAAAAAGAACGCCACCGAATAATCTGAAGTAGGTAAACACTTAAAACACCGATCGTGGAGTTCATGAGTGCTCTTGAAAGTTAATGCTGACATATATGGCTATTAAATATAACGATCTGGAATTAGACATGTTTATTGGCTAGGCCATATAGGGAATTTAATTTTTAATCTAATTTAATTATTCTTATATATATATATATATATTCACAAAATAAGTTTAGAAGTGTATAAAGCGATTAATTGAGTAGATACCTGTGAATGTCATTGGAATATTGAAGGTCTATATAATCCGCATGGCTATGGAATGATAATTTAGTATTAGAATTTTGTTGTGGCGACTATTCGTTTTCTTTATCGTATTCAATATTTCAACCACAGACTTCAATTGCTGTTTATATGAACTTTATATTAGTACTATTGTCAGGATACATATGTATGTTAACTCTCTTCTTTCCATCCATTTCATAAAGAAAATTTATCTTATTTTCTTGCGAGTTCTAGGATAAAGTTTCAATTTACTTCGGTAGTATCTTCTTCGTATTTTATCAGATCTTTCTTAAATTTGAAATAATTTCTTAATAAGTAATTTTTAATATCTGTAATTTGGTTCCAGAGAGGATACTGGATTCCCACTCCTTTAAAAAAAGGAATAACTTTGAAGCTTGATGATCATTATTATAAAGATGAAAGCTGGGATATAGAGATGAAAGTGTGTAAAGAAAATTTTTTTCTGATATAAAAGCCAGTTTAGAGTTCAGGTCAGGAAGAAAAGAATAAACTTCATATAGAGGGAAAATACAATGAAGGAAAGAAAGAAAAATTAAAAGAATAAATTGACGGAAAAATAGAAAAAAAAATTATAAATTGACGGAAAAAAATATATGAAACATAGGAAAAATAATACGTTGATGGAATGATAAAAAAAATTAAAAGTAAATAGAAGGGAAAAGAAGAAAAAGAAACAGCCTTATAATTTCAATAATTATCAGTAATTTTTGAAAAACTGCCAAGCAAAAACTTTCTCATAAGCAATACTACTAATCATGTCCTGTTACCAAGCTTTATACGTATAAAGGACAGACTTTTAAGGCTGTATTAAATATACAAATACATACTGTCTCTTAAGCTCATTGGTTATAATGGGAGTTGAGAAGCAAAATTGTCGTTGGTCTTTAAGGTCAAGAAGCTAAAATACTAAAGGTTGTTTCATCAAAGGAAATCAATTGTTTTATTTCCTTCCAGAAAGTCTTCCAATTCCGTTCAGCCATAGGCGTTTGATGAGCTACTGTAGTGGCATCGGACATCTGATGAGCTATTACAAAAGTTCAGAGAATGAACTCTGAACTTCGTGGAAATAGAGACGATAATGCAACCTGATTTTCTTATTTTATTCAACAGAGAGAAACTCTCGACTGTGACTCTCAAACTGTGTGACATGCCCCCTAAGGGGCGTAAGGATATGAAAAAGTAGAAAATAAAAAAAAAAATTATTTAAAAAGTTAATTTACTGAAAGGGATCAAAACAAAAAAAATTCTGCCATAATAAAAAATAAAATACACATTTACGCAGTATTCAAATAAATGTATGAGTACTGTACAAAGTATTTGATAATTAATTTATCAATACTAAATTCAGATCAAGTGTAATAATTAACATTGATTCTGCCCGCCTCTTCTTGTAGAGCAAAGCTTTGCAAAGGCATGTTTAATAATAGGAATTCCACTCTAAGTTATTTTTCTATATTTATCTAAGATATATATTTTATCTTCAAAGCAACCAATGCATAAAATCCGGTTTTACAAAAGTTGGATGTTGGGAATGAAGATAGTATACGAAATGCTTTTGTTTTCAGTGCAGAAAATTAGAAACGCCAAATAAGACCATACTTATCATATTACACTAAAAAGTAATTCACTTAAAAAAAAATATCTATAACTTAAAAGAAACACACAAAATCAAATACTTATTTCAAAAATTTGTTTTGTTTATAATTGAGGTCCTAACTGTAGCGTTAACGTTAAAATGCATTGATATTATATTGAATGCATTGTTATCGGACAGGTAACGTGATGAAAATAATTGTTAAAAGCTTCGCAATTTTCGAAGTTTTCAAAAATACTACTATATGACAGTCACTAAAGCAGGTAGTGTTACCTCCCCTGCAGAATTTAACCATGTTGTTGTTGTAACTAATGCCACCTGATCGGCAAAGGCCAGATAGACGCCCACGAAATTCACCATGGTAAAGGGCTAAGTGACGCCTGTCGTTAGCCGTAGCTTTGAGCACCATGCAGGTGACAGTACGATTTGGCGCTGTTTCACTCCAATTTAGAGGAAGTACACTCTGGGGGTGGTCAGAGGTCTCCCACGTCTCTTCCTCTTCCACCAACCACACGAGAGGACTTGCGGCTCGACGGCTAGTTAGAGTACCCCCATGCCGCAAAGGCACTATACATTTACAAACAGCCATGTCTTCTCCGGGATATTAACCCAGTACTTAAGACACCGCAGTCAGCGTCGCTAACCAATATACCGGTTGGGCGACATTATGACCGTAAAACGTTTTGTCGCTATTTGATCCCTGGATCATACTTTATGATCCAAGATGCATTTATAGTAACCAGGTTACCAAAACTATCTCCCCTTCGTCTTTCTCTAAGAAATAAAAAAAATTTCTAAACAGGGCATGCCTTTTACCACTTAAGAAGAGACAATGATTGTGGGATCCAGATGCTTCTATAAGGCACCAGACACCTTAAATAAGTTCAGTTCATAAATAATCTTCCACACACTACTGTAATTATGATCATTACCATTCATTATCGTTTGAATGGTTGCTCTTTAATGTAATAAAATAAGCTTATCTACATCCTTCATTAAATCGTTGGTGATGGCCTTCCACATTTTTCGCCGTCTGTGTGATGGACGAGAAATCATTTTGAAAATTCATTTTCCATTTCACGACAGTGTTACATGGCGTGCTATCGTTTCCATAAGCAGACATTTTTTTATCTTCAAGACCCGGGAAAGGGCTTTGCGTTGATCGCGATCGACTGGTGGGACAACAAGACATTTTGGGGTGACCGACTGAAGATTTTAGCAATTAGTAATTATATACGGAAATATATACAAGATTGGCTGAAGTACGCACACTATAATTTTTCTACTGACTACAACAACAAAAACATCAGATGAAAATGTTTTATATGTTTGTTTTTTGAATTATTTAATAATAAATGCATCATTGGATATAATTATTTTTTGGCTACTGTTATTATGTTTGTATCTTGTGTTTTGCTTTAAACGTAATTTTAAAAGTGTTAGTTTATTATTATTATTATTATTATTATTTCTGAAAGTAAGTACATATTCCGTTTTTAATATTAAAATATTGTCGACTTTTTTCTACCTCACCTCACCTTCAACACTGGGAATTGGTGCACACAAGAATTTTTTCAAGGGGGATGGGGAAAGGGCTCGAAAATTTACCATTCTCATATCATACCTTTATACGCAACCAAACATATTTTTTTGATTTTGTAGATTGTCAGGAGCAAAAAAAGTAAAAAAAAAAAAAAAATGATAAAAAATAAACAGAAATAATTAATAAAAAATATTAATAACAAATACTTAATTAAGTTTTACGTACTATATACATATGATTATAATCAATCGGTAAAACAAAA
>BMAV01019316.1:0-69320 GCA_019973955.1 Trichonephila inaurata madagascariensis
TAAAATTTTGATTGTAATTCTTTCTTATTTTTGACCGCGGGAAAAGCCTTCGCTAATTCAGCCTTGAGCTGCGCGAAATCCGTGGCTGTATTTTGCACTAACACCGATCCAAATATCGAGTACCAATCTTGAGCCCTTCCTTTGAGATGACTTTTTAAGTAAGCACATGACAGATTACTTGGGATTTCAAGTAACTGTATTTGATTTTCTATGGTTTCTAGGAACTCTAAAATGTTCTCGGACCCTGAAAAGTACATTTCAGGTAGTACGTTACCTCCACCTGCATTACCTAACCCAGAATTAAAGTAGTTAGGGCGCCATTGCGACATAACCATCCTGTGATGACTATGTCTATTAGGATCCGCGTAAGCTAGAGGTGTGGGATTATCTAAATGATGAGACATATTGGATTCTTAATACAACTTTTATTAAGAATAACTTATATTACTTAATTCTAATTGACAACTTTCTTAAAGTGAGAGTTAACACCCAATTAAACCTTATATTCAAGTCAGATCGCGCAACTAGATCATTTATCTTAATTATAATAAATTAACTGATTCATCTAACTTCCTATACAAAATATTACCTTTTGCAGAGTCTCCTTCCTTCATCAATTGAGGAAATACCTATAACTTAATTTTATATGCAAAGATTCAGACTTCTTTATAATTTAATTTATATGAACGTATACTTCTTCTAGAGATATAAGACATCTAACTCGTGATCCGAATGATTCCACACTAAGTTATCTCTAAACTTGCCGCTGCTTCTCTTCAAAGCTTCTGTCCTTTTAAAGTATATCTCATTTACATATTCTATCCGTTTGTCTTCTTGGTATTGGGTTGGAAAGGTTTTGCCATTAATCGTGGCCGTCAAAGAACTTAGGAGTTATGTTAGAAGAAGTACGCGAGAGACGTCACAAGCTCGATCAGCTCCAATGCTGTTTCCTTTCACAGCTCCCGGTGGATTCTACGATGAACCTTAATTTCAGGCCACGTTACTTCTCCATCGCAATTCACTTTATATTATTCCTAGATTTCACGATTGACTCACACACCCAAACATTAGGGTTTAAGTAGTATTTACATTTGCATAAAATCAAGTCATCTCTACAGAAAGCGGTTTTTAAACTAAAATCGCAGTTAAAGAATGGTTTCCTTAAGAAGATTAGCAGAAGAACCATGAATAAAGCGCGTTAAAAGTTGCGACAAAACATGTAGCAAAGTTTAATAACAAATAATAGCTAATATGAAACTAAAAACTAGCTGTGAAGTTTTGAAACTTACTTGCAATTTAAGTTCCAGAGAGAGAAAAATCTTTTACCGTTTGAGAGAAAGTATATTTAGAAAATTATTAAGTTGATGCGAAAGAAATGTCGGGTATTTAAATGAATATATAAAACTGGCTGTATTTTTTTCACACAAAAGCTGTTTTTTTAATCAAAATACCCTCCATTATCTTTAGTATACCTTTTCCAACGATATATTAATACGTAGATGTATGTCTTAAAGAAATTCTTATCTTTAGAATCAGTAAATTGTGACAACGAATTTTTCAAACTGTCTTTATTTTCACACTGTTTATTCCGTAGAAATTGTTCTAAATATTTAAAAAAATGAAATTCGGTTTGCGAAAGATGTGGTGAATAAGCTGAGTGCTGCAAAATTTACTATTTAAATTCATTTAATTTCACAATAGGCCCAATTCATGACGGTCACATGATACAAACAAACACTTGTTCCCCATTGAATTCAAAACAGACCATCAAACTAATTGTACTTGTTCTATTTGTAGCACTTATATAAAATTTCATAATTGGGTAAAAATGTTCAAATGTTATAAAAAAATTTCTTAAAAGATTTTAAAATTAAAAATCTTATTTTATGCACGTACTTTTAAATGAAATGCACTTTGTATAACTACGTGCGTTATTATTGTGGGCAAATATGTACTTTGTAAGAGAAAATTTCTGCAAAGAGCAGAAGTTGGCAACCACGATGCGAATGAACTGAATAGCTGGAAAAGCATGATTGCTTTTAGCGTGTTGCGACATAGCCATCCTGTGATGACCATGTCGTGCCGGTTCCGCGTAAGCTAGAGGTGTGGGATTATCAAAATGATGAGACATAGTAGTTCTTAATACAACTTTTATTAAGAATAACTTATATTACTTAAATTCTAATTTGACAACTATAATTAAAGTGAGAGTTAACACCCAAATTAAACCGTGTATTTAAGTCAGATCACGCAACTAGATCCTTTATCTTAATTATAGTTAATAATACTATTCATCTAATTACCTATATCAAATATTACCTTTGGCCGATCTCCTTCCTTTACCTAAAGAACGATATCTATAAACTTTATATACGATGATTCCAACTTCTTTATCTTAGGCTTCTATTCTTTCCAAAACTATCGGACTGCTAACTCTTGATCTGCAAGATTTCACACTAAGCTTTGTCACGCTATCGATCAGAATAATTCCACACTACTATCTCTAAGCTTGCCGCGCTATCTTTTATCATCAAAGCTTGTATCCTTTTATAGTATATCTCATTTACATATTATGTTCGTTTATCTTCTTGGTATTGGGTTGGAAAAGTTTTGCCATTAATCGTGGCCGTCAAAGAACATAGGAGTTATGTTAGCAGAAAGACGCGAGAGACGTCACAGTGTGACTATGACGTCACATGAGTTTTTGAACTGTTTGGTTAGAAGCATGTGGCTGTCATTATCATGTGACTATGACGTCACTTGAATTTAGCCCCTTGTTTTGTACGACGCATGCGGCCGGGTGTAATCGTGGTGAAATATTGGGTCATGCCGATCAACAAGTGATGAGTGTATAATTTTAAATTTGTCGTGCATTCCATCAATGTACTGCCAGTATGATAGACTCAATTGGATTCATTTCTACCAATGCTTTCTGAGCATCATTTTTACAGATGTTTTAGCTCTTCCAAGGTGGTTCATTCTGTAGGGAAAAATCACTAGACCGAATTTTTTCAAATCAATGCTGCACTTTTATCGTTAACAGTATTCTCCCCACAAATACCTGGATTATATTACGAACAGTTTTTCCAGAATATGATTACCAATTTTATACTCATTAAAAAATTACATAATATTAGTTAAATTTATATTTATACGAAATTTAAAATAAATAGCAAAATGGAATACTTTTGAGAAAATCTTTGTTGAAATGTGATTGGCAAGGGACAATACGAATAAACAAAGTTATTCCAAATGTAAAAGCATAACGAAAACAGAGAGACAAACGTTCTCATGTAAAGAAAATCTGATATTTCGTATACATCAACCTAATTAATATACACAAAATATAAACTAAATTTTGCGAATTTAAAGTTTAAGAATATCACACTTCATCCCGAGTATTGATAAACTACAGGCAATATTAAAGTCATCCAAATGGCTTAGTTCCCTTTAGAAGTGAAGTACATATGTCTTAGTGGAAGTATATATATATACATAAATAATATATCCTCATTGACAGAAATGTCTTATTTAAACCTGTTGATGAAAAGACCTAGGTAAATAATTACTTAAACGGCTACATACGAGATGTGAGAAGAAAATTCATTTTCATTCTTGATGTGCAATAACTAAATAGAGAAGTCTTAATGAATACTTTTTTAATGTAAAAATTCAGCCAAACGTAAAATTAAGTAAGATATGCATTCAATAAATGCATTCAATAATTGCATTCAGCATGTTTTTTTATAGAATAAAATATCTTATTGTTAGTCAAGTTTTCAAATTTAATTTCATATTTTTAAAGAATAGTATAACGGATACATTACGCATAAAAATGTAATAAAAGAAACAGTTATTCATTTGCGTCACATTTCAAAAAACTTATCACCGTAAGTGATAAGTGGAAAAAAAGGATTTTAAAACATGATAATAATTCAACCATTCCATTCTTTTTTGAAATAGTGTGCTCCTTTATTTGAGGAATGTTTATTCTATATACGTCTAGTAACTCACATAGAAAGACGAGAAAGGCTTAAATTTTGTAAAGATTAAGTTACAAGGACAAAAAATTTCCTCCAAAGAACTGCTCAAAATTCAGATTTTAAAGTCCCAATTTATTCTGTTAAAGATCCAGGTATATACAACATTGTCAAATCCATCCGAAATATTAAATTACCATCAAACACATGTTCCTCAAAATATATTCTAAAAATAGAAGGCGTAATGGTAATATCATTGGGAGAGTTGAGAGCGAGAAAAAAAGGAAATGGAAAAACTTTAAAAAAAATGAGACAATCCCTTTTACCATCATCTAATTATAATGACACAGAAGATAAAAACAAACTGAACGAAAATAACACATCTCAAATTGAAATTCGGAATTAAGTATTTGTTTGGAAAATATTTTAAATCTTGCAGCTGGTGAGTGGCAATGTTTAAGATTCCACTGCTTTAAAAACAGAATTTTTCCTACTCTTATTCTTAGAAATATTTTTTATATGTTAAACGAGCATCAGAAATGCAGCAAGTAATTTCTAAATTCACGCGAAAAAAAGTACTTGTTAACTCGTTATACGGCACGACTTGTCTTATTTTTCAAACACAAAGCTCCGACAGTGAAGTTTAGACAAACGTACCAATGAAGAGAAGTAACATAAAAAAATATTCATTATATACGAAACGAATGTATCAGGTTTTATACTTGTGCGTTTTTTTATGCTTTTTCGTTACCAAAATTGGAAAAAAAAAGTTGTTTTTCATTATACTCAAAAACTATCACAAATTTCTGCTTAAAGAAAGGAAAACCAATAATGTATAAGGTAATTTTTTTTACTTTGGGAGAAGGAATAAAAGTATCTAATTCTACTGTAACATCCTGTCTGCAGTCGACTACGAACAGTTCCTTGTTAAAAATTCATTTTTCTTTCAGTTACAATTCGGTCTCGTGTTGCTTCAGAAATTGGATGGCTTCTGAATTTTTCAACTATAAAAATACTTTGTGTTAAAACAAACTTCAAGAGAAAGAATGTTTCAAGAAAGATTGGAAATATATGCAGTGTGTATAAAAATTATGTGTCTGAGAAATTTTTAACACCACTATAGTTTTCTAACGCATTACATATGCAAACATTTGTAAAGAAAAATATTTTTTTCTTAAAAAAGAAAACGACAAAGAAAAGAAGTTGCAGCAAGCAAATAAAATGAACTTAGAAGTGTCTCACAAATAATAATTTATTTACCCAAAGTTGTGTAACTGAGAAACAAGCGTTTAGAAGTTATATTTATCACTAATAGATGATAATACTTCAAAATATTAAAAAAAAAAAATACTTGAAAAACGTTTTAATAGACGAAAAAGTTCTAAATCATAAATATTGTATGTTAAATCTTTTAAATGTCGAATTCTGAACTACACACACTTCTGAAAAGTTACTCATCTTACGCTCATGCCCAAAACTTAGGTCATAAACATGTTTTTCGACATAAATCAAAATTGCCTACAGTAAAACTGATTATAATCTGTATTTTATATATTTTCAAGATCAGGTAGTACAATTACAACCTTCTATTTAGGAAAAGAAACTTTTGAGCATTTGTTTTTTCAGAACTAATGGTTAAGAGAGATTAGGCGTATGAGAGATTTTTCATGCAGTTTTGTGAATATTCCATTAAAACAAACAAGTTAAGGGGGTTCACCCATGTGACGACCTGATTTTTAAGCATTTTTAAGCAATTTTTTTATCATTTATTTATAAGAGTATGTATATGAATTTAATATATATGTATGAATGTATATAAGAGTATGTATATGAATGTTTAGCCAAAGATATCCAACAGAACGTGAGTTATAGCGCTCTGAACACACCCGCCTCGAAAAAATGGATGCTCATTTCCTCCAGGATTCTGGCTGATTGGCTTATCTGAATTTTAAAAAAAAATAACGGCGTTTTAATATATAAGCTTAAATACACAGAATGGACTATACTCAATTAAAAATATCAAAATTTGGATTTTTCATAGACTTCTGAATAAAAAGTTTCGAATTTCATGGGTCTATACTTGTATGAACGTATATTTGCATAGAAGGGTCAAGGGTATCAAGCCAATTTTACAGAACTGACCCAGCTTTCGATTGCCAACTCAGAGCTCCGAATAGCAGCTCTTCAAACATCTGCTTCTTTATAACGACTTAGAATTTTAAAAATCACTTTACCACCGTATTCTACACTCGTTAAGGAAGCAATTTATGGAAACAAAATTTTGATTTTATTGAACCCATCACTTGGGTGTACCCCCTTAACCTGTTTGCTGAGAGAATGGCTTATCATATAATCGCGTAGATAATTCCTTGAAATGGAGAACCATTGGCTAGCTTGAAGCTGTTCAGTCTCAAGTGGAGATGACTCGATGGTTAAAAGGGGTACCGAATTTGGACTTCCGGCTGTGGAATCAATTCAAATGACTGGTACTGTCACCAAGAAAATCAGCCAAAGTCACCACTGATCAACTATTACACTGTGTAGATGCAGATGCTCTACATCGTGTAATTGTTGAGCTGTCCCGTCCATTTATGTACGAGGGATAGAAAGAAGATAAGCCACACACATAGTCAAAACAAACTCAATTTATTAACAATTCTCTACAACGTCAGAAGTTTCAACAACCCAAGTTAATAAATGCACCAATAGATAAATATGGGAGCAATGGGGTGAGGTAAATGAGATAGTTGAAGTTTTTATTATAAATCGGATCCTTTACCTCTTAGCAAGTCCTGGAAATACACCTTCTAAATATTTGAAGATACGTTTTGATTTAATTTAATTCAAGCCGACACTAATCCAATTTAAACAGCTAATTGACCAAATAATCAATCTTAATATTAATCAAGAAACCAACGAAGCACTATCGACTAGCTTTACGTTAATCACTACTTGCTATTCTTTCACCTCTCTCTGTTTCGAACCTGACAGTTAATCTTTAAATACAAGTCTTGATTGGAATAATTCGCGTCTTCTTCTTCAAAGGAAAGTTTTCAATAGAATAATGTTTAAAGAACCCCTATTCCCCAAGTGGATTAACAAGGAAGTACACGAATAGACCCGTTACAACAGGATCGCTACTTGGTATTAGGGGCACTGCAATATAGACGGACAACGGATTCTGAGCTTGCTGGTGATCTTGCTGCTGGGTCTGGAAGAATAATTTCAAGCAAACAGACTACAGATGTCTTGCAGAGACAGTCCTTTACTCCCGGCGTCCAGTCTTGTGTGTCCCTTTGACTGGATCCAACAGGAAATACCAGTTATTGTAGAGCTGAAAAGATCCATCATGGAAAACCTCAAGATTGGAGGTGTTGTGTTCTCTTTCTAATGAGGAGTCAAGATCCACCTGACAAAGTGACTCTCGCCAGGAGAGAAAGTGAAGGTCGCTTTTATCCCTCTTACGTAACAAAAATTGACAGATTTCGTGGCAAAGGAATCTTTGTGTGTGGTGGCGTAATGTTGGACCGTCATAGAACACTGTACATTATCGATACAGGTACTATCAACTCACAGCGTTCTCAGAATGAGATCCTGGAAACTTATGTGAGGTTTTTCTGGGGCAACCACATAGAGCTCACATTTTTGATGAAGTTCTTGAAGAAGAGGATATTTGCCATGTGGATTGGCCCTTGAGGTCTCCAGATCTTAATCCTATTTAATATGTTTGGAATGGTCTAGGAAGCCATTTCTCAGAGTGGCTCCCTTTCCAGGCCCTCCCCGGGTGTAAAAAGTTGCATTTTAGGATGAATGGTGTTTTGGTGCCACAAAAATTTATTGACACTCTCATAAACAGTATGGCAGCTCATTGTTAGACTTGTATACCGTTGCACGGTAGTCACAATCCCTATTAGATAGACTTTTCTCGAATTAAATAATTTATCTCTGATTCAGGATTTCACACTTTTTGATAGGCCCTGTACCTTAATTCAAAATAAAGTATTTTCAATATTATTATACTGCAATATTCTTTCACCCATTATAATATGTCTCTGTGCCAAATTTCGTAGTAATATAGTGAATAGTTCACCAGTTTTTACATATTTTGTGTTTGTGACCTTAATTTTAGACATGAGTGTATTTTGTTTGGTATTTTAAAGGAATAATGTGTGTGTATGTGTGATACTTAAGCGATCTACATATGTCATATCTTAGATTATCAAGCTATTAATGTTAACTGTCGAACTTTAAATTTATATAAAAAAGAAAAACAATGAATACTTTTTTAAAAAAATAAATAAATATCATAAGATATAGTCCACATATATTTATATAAAACTCAAATTTCTTGTGTCCGTACTTCTAGAAATGAAAAATCGAAAAAAGCAAAATTTCCGAAGTTTAAGTTCTTATTCAGTGGTAAGGATGTAAAAAAAATGTTTCTTCTTTATTTTATGAGATATAATTCCAATTTTTCTTTGATATTTTCATCATTAATAATAATAGCATGCTTTATATTACTCTGCATAATAGTTACCGTAAAATCCGGCGTAAAATCCGGCCTATACCTTCAGGCTGATTTTTTTTTTTAATTTTTAGGTATATTCGCTGTATAACGCGCACCCCCTTTTTTTTACCGAGAAATCTGAAATATTAGTATACATTGCTCATATGTTTTGAAGTAATTTATGCGAGGTATTATACCAGATTTTTGGAAAAATAGTATACTTCTAGCACTATAACCCTTTATGTATAAGTTCATAAGACAAGTCTCTCATTTCTTTTAAATAAACAGTATTTCTATACACATAGAAGTAAATTTTTTTTATGCTCATCTCTTTTGTTATTTTTAAAGCTATAGTTTTTATACCTGGCGTATAACGCATACCCTTAAGTTTCGATCTTACTGTTTGTGTTAAAAGTGTGCGTTTGTGACGGCTCACGCGTCCTTTCTCTAACATAACATCTGTGTTCTTTGACGGCCAAGATTAATGGCAAATCTTTTCCAACCCAAATCCAAGAAGTGAAGCGAAAGTGTAGATGCAAATAAGATAGCCTTTAAAAGGACAGAAGTTTTAGTAAGCGCAATGGCAATTTAGAGAAAGCTCTGTTTGTAAAAGGTAGAAGTGTAATTTGACGGCCTACCCAAGAATCATGGAAATCTCGCCATTACTACAAGGTGCATACCATTGCAATCGAGCATAACTGAATATCTGAAGTTGATTGGACCTTTGCTTGGAATTCAAGGTAGGAAGATTATTTTCCGAATTCGAAATATTATTAGGATTGAGAGGAGGCGGATAATATAATTATATAGATAAGTGATCCAATTGCGCGATCTGTGTTAATTAAGGCTACGTGTTTTGCTTTATTATCACTTATATAAGTTTGTTCGATATATAAGTAATTTAAGTTAAACTCTTAATAAAAGTCATATTAAGAATTCTAAAATGTCTCTTCATTTCGAAAATCCCACACCTCTAACTTACGCTGACCCACAACGATATGGTCGACAAAGATCGACCATATCACACGTTATACGCCGGATTTTACGCTAATTGGAAAATCGTAGACAACAATGTTCGCGATTGAACGATTAGATATACGAACTTGAAAGGGTATATGTAATATTTAAAAATGAAGCGTTTATTTTATTACTTCTTTGGAGAAAGGCTTTATGTTCATTTGCTTAATTTTTAAGCATCCCTTCCACGAATACTGCGGCATAAATTCCTCAAGATGATTTTTTTATGCTGTAACTGACTCTATGGTGTTTTAATAGAAGCTGTTGTCTTTGGCATAAGTGTTTGTTTGAACTACTAACTTACCGGTCAACAGTTACAAAGAGAAAAAAATGGAATTCCTATTCTGGACAGTCGTTAATCGCTTGTATTCCTGTCCTTTGATAGTAGCAACTTAGTGAAGAAGGGGTTGCAGCATACCCCCTCGTTCAGAAGAAAATTTCTTATACTTTTGATGGACTTTCTGAGAGAAGAAAAGGTTGTTTTCCAGCCATTACAGCACAACTGGTATACATTCCCTGTAAATTTTTTTTGAGTGTCAACGTGTAATGGGTCTATCCGCGAATCTTCAACTAATCCTTTTGGGTAAAATTATTCTTTTTAACTGTAAGTTCTGTTGAAAACTTCCCTCGAAGAAGACGGGATTTAGTTAAATGAGTTCTTATATTTAAGCGTTGGCATTTGTGTATGTGGTTGATAGTTGTCGATTAAAAATGATTAAATTGTGAACAAGACTTGTGATCGGATGTCATATAGTTAAGCAAGATATTTACTGAGAATTCTAGAGTAGGAGTCAAGAGAGCTCCAGGGGAGTCAGCTAAGTAAATTATAACTATATGTTAGTAGCATTAAGCCTGTGCGATTGCTCTTCCACTTATTTATTAAGTTCATTTCCTACCCTTCGTTGTGTTAGTTGATTAAGTAAAAGGGATAAATAAATCTGTGTTTAAAAAGGCTATGGATGATCTTTGCCTGAATCCACAAACACGAACAACCCGAAGTGGAGTGTTATAATTGGAATGTTTTTCCGTTCATGCTGTAAACAGTTTCTTGTTGAGATGTCGGATCAGGTTGACGAGTAAGCCGTTGCTATTTGATTCACTAGTCGTGATTTATTGGGAATGCCTTAGGTTCAGGTTATGCTGCCATCTAATGTTCAATTAATGTATTACCACTTCGGAGTTTTACTGCACATGATGGAAGATTTGATGCCTTATGGGGACCTTGAGGGCAGAGTGATTTGAACTGGCCACCTTTGGGTAAAAAAAGCACGCATTAAACGACTGGGACGAAAAGTAAGCCTTATTGTGGCCAGTCGTTTAGTGTTTTTATTCCTCTCCTTTGTTGGTTGCGACTTTGCAGAGTTCCTCTGTAGTGTTCTAAGTAATCAATAAGATCTTCGACGTATGTTAATGAGGAACTGTGATTAAATTCATCTCCGATATGAAAGTGTTTAGTTTTTCTGTAGGGGATTGGTTAATTTTGCATAGTTTTGTTAACGTATTGTGCAATTTTATTTCATTCTAATCTAAAAGACCGAATAATTTAAAGTTTACTGTATCAGAAAAAGCAAAATATAAAAGAAATCACTTAATATACGTATTATATAGAATCAAATTATTATAATGTCAGATAAGCCCTTTCTCTTTGTATATGCACTGCTGACCATTAAAATTGCAACAGCATTAAAAAAAACAAATACAAAAAATATTTATTATACGTAAATAGTGTAGCATGAAAACAAAATCATTAAATTCTCAAGAAATTTAGGAGTTTACAGGGGTATGAAATTAGTAGAAACAGGAAGTTAAAACGGCGCTGCACCGTTTAGGCAGAGAGTTTAACTAAGTTTAGATGGCATAAACAGGCAACTTATCCCATGCTGCTTCAAATCTTTGCCACACTTCATCAAATAAAGGAGTGGGTTGGCAGGTCAGTCTCTCAGCAAATCAAGATCAGATGTTTTCAATGAGTAAAAACCCTGGCAACCGTGCAGGCGAGTGAACAATTGAATACCCTATATATAGATAAAGATCAGAACATGTCTTGTATTATCTTGATGGAAAATGACGTTTTCACACCTTGAAGATAGGGCCCAAATACTGGATGTAAGATGTCAGAAATGTACCAATCTGTGCTCAAATTACCGTCGATCCGAACTAGAGTTTTGCGTGTCGTATACCCAATGACTGCCTAAACCATCAAATCAGTTGCAGGGCCCATAGGCCGATATTGAGTGCAAGCAGGTGATGAGCGGTCTCCTAGGAGCCTCCAGGCACATATGCGGCCATCAGAATACTGCATGGAGAACCGAGCCTCGTCTGAAAAGACGACATTGTGCCACTCCAGTAACCAGATGTGTCATTCGGCGAGTCGCCATTTCTGTCTAAGCTGCATTATTAAGTGAAGCCAAAGTAATGGTTGCCATGAAGACATTCCACCCTGCTGCAAACGTCGTAGTACCATACGAGCGGATTCTTCGGGTGCTGTAAACACGCCCATTTTTTGACTAAGGGTCCGTGATGTGGCTATACGCTTTTGCAGGGCTGACCTCAAGTTATGTCTGTCCTCTCTGACGTTAGTCATGGGGGGGGGAGGTCCTACATGCCGTTCCGTGTGACTCTCAGCAACCCATTGATTCCATGTTCCCATGACGGTGATTGGTTTTCGATGAGTGCCATAGACGATATAACTGAACAATAATCCACACTCTCCATAAGCAATAATCTTGCTTCTATATAATTGGTGATCAGCGTTTCTTATTATTCGAAAGGAAAGTCGGTTTTCAAAGCAAACTACGATTGCTTTAAATTGCAATTTAATAAAAAAATTAATAAAATCAAATTGGGAAAAATTCAATTACAATGGTAGTAAAATCCAAACACATATATGAAAAAGATATTCTATATAAATATATTTTAGAAGAAATTCAACAAAAGCACGTTCAAAATGGATTGACTTTGAAGTTTAATGGCGCACGGGTATTCACGCTCAGAATGGAAAAAACAAGTTCAATTAATCTACTTGTGTCTCTCTCTTTTACTAAGGCCCATTATTTTAAATTGTTTACTTACTTCCAAAGCATATTGTTATTAGATTCATAAAAATTGAAATTCATAATATTTTGCTGCATGGATAAACAATCGAGAATATACAGCTTTCAACATGAACAACAATTAAAAACTAAGATATGTGAATATAATGCATGCATTGCAAAAAAATTCTAGGAAAGTCAAACAATTATTTATATTATGATATACTTCAACATCAGGGTTTATATTTCACCAGAAATTAGGAAACAAAGGTATGAAAATTAAGAATATAATATTGCGTGACCTATATATAAATTTCCTGCGAAAGCAACATATCATTGTTGCATGATTCCGTATTTTTTGCTGGGATGACTTCGCTCAGTTGCGCAGAAATAATACCCAGTTATTCTATTCTGCTTAATGTACCTCTGAAAGTCTAATAAAAGACCATTTAATGACTCCAGAAAAGATTCATTTGATCCAAACTGCAATAAATTATAGCTTGCCATAAAATCTTTCCAAGCAATTTTCCTCCAGTTTTATTCCCTGATGATTATTTGATTGTATTGAGATAGAATTTAGAATATTATAGATAGGGAAAAAACGAGTTTTATTTTAATAACGTAGTGAGCATAGTGTTTCAAATACAGAAACAATATATTTTGATACATATTTTATTTAAATCTCAATCCGGTGTTTATATATATATATATATATATATATATATATATATATATATACCTAGATATGTGTTCTATATGTTGTAATCTATATTTCAATGGCAAATTGTTTTTAAATAACATGTTAAAAACAAACAAAGATCGAACTTTTAAAAATTTCTGCGCTTTGGAAACATTGTATGGTAAGCCTTTATATTCATGATAATTATGTTTAGGTTTATTTACGTCAAATGAGTCTGACGATTTTGGTTGCTGCGTCAAGTGAGTCCTGTGGATTTTTAAATTGTTCTTTTTGCGGGTAGATGGCGCCACAACAGATCAGTGAGTTTCTTAGTTTAGCCAGAGTTTCTTAGTTTAGCCAAGGTCACTAATGAAGTGGCGCCTATCCGTAGGACAGAACCCGTGACTTATAGATCAGTAGCCGAGTAACATGATCACTATACTAAAGTTATCACAAACTTCTAAGAAGCCACCCAGCAGGTATAGTGGTTAGCGACGCTAACTGCGGTGCCATAAAGCCTGGGTTCGAATACCGGAGAAGGCTTGGAAGTTTGTAAATGTATAGGGCCTTCACGGCATGGGGGTACACTGAGTAGCCGTCGATCCGCAAGTCTTCTCCTGAGGTGTGTGGAAGGGGAAGAGAGGTTGGAGGCCCCGGACCACCCTCATGGTGTTTTCCCTCAAAATTGGGGTGAAACCGAGAAAACTCCTACTGTCCCCTGCATGGTGCTCAAAGTTAAGGCTAACCATAGGTGTAAAAATCCAGCTCTTAGCCATGATGAATTTCGTGTACCTTGATATGTTACTATTGATCAAGTGGCATAAGCAATAACAGCAATATGTTTATTTAATAATTTCCCTGAAAGCACTTTGTTTTCTGTTTTGAAAATAACACACACATGTAGTGCTTAATGTCAATAGATTCTTTATTTATCAGACATCTCACCCAAAAATGAACACGAAAAGCAAAAGTGTATCTGTTAGGAAAACTTCTAAGAAAATTTTAAAAGTATACGATACATATTTCACTTTTCTCCTAAATATATATTGTCGAAAAGTGGATCACTCTCTAACTGCCACACTCATTATGAGATTTATGGAACTATTTTAGACCTATAGATTTTAAATTTGAAAAAAGTTTTCCTTTGACTGACTACAGATTCTGCAATTACATGCTTTGCAGAAATCAACACCCAAGAAAAGTTGTGGAGGAGTTATAGACAAGAATTCCCGTTATTGAACAATGAGACCTGCAGGCTAGAAATTTGGCAAGCATGTTTCTTTTGTTGCTTTCCGAGAAGAACTGTGAAAATCGATTCATAAAGGAGGGTTACGAAAGCGTTATAGAGCAACATTCCTTTTTTTAACTATTAGATACACACTTGAAATTTCGTAAGCAAGTTTTTTTTTGTTGTTGTTGTTGTTGAGCAAAGGTCTACTAAAAAGAGCATTTGTGGAAATTAACTCCAGGGTATTTAGAGGGCAAAAATGAAAAATATATTTTCTCTTTAAAAATAAAAGTCCTGTCTTTTTTTTTTCAAAAATATCAAGAGGTGTAAGAAATTAAAAAAAAATTTCCTCGAAATTTTAATGCTAGAACATAGATACTAATTACTATAAAAATATATGTAATTTTGCAACAACCTTAAATACCCAACGAAGCAGGTGGTTAAAGGCTATTTTTTATTTAAAATATCGTGAATTATTTTTTATATTTATTATTCCATTTTAAACCTGCCTGTCTAGTGCAAACAAACAAACAAAAATCATCTGAGATGACCAATCAATAAAAGATTTTGTGAACAAATAATAGATGTAACACCATTTTATATAATAATTTTGTAATTCTGAAACTGAAAAAGTTTTAGAAATACAATTTAAGTAATGAAATTGCACCGTAAGCTTTTAGTGAGATTTTTGAACTTAGTAAAATATAACTAGCATTAATCGATTATCTCTCCAAGTGTTTCTTCGCTCTCTTAGTTTTCAATACCTTAGAGAAGAATATATATCTGTAAAGCTGCCCCCCTAGGGTGCCCTTCTCCTTGATTATCAGCGTGATCTAGAGGTGTAGGAAAAACGAAAGAACTAGAAGTTGCCATGATCTTAAAATTTGATTTTATTAAGATCTTAAAACTTAAACATCTAACAGATTAGATAAGAATAATATGTGTGAGAGAATCTACAGTGGCAAAACACACAATATATATATATTACCGAAATAACGTAACCCGGACCACTATCAATAACTAACTCGCCTAAACTTAATTCCAATACTTTCACAGATCCTAATATTAAATAGTCAATCCTACCTTAATTTCGATCAACCGATCCAATCCTACTGGAAGTTGCGCATTTATTAAAGTGCAATGGTATGCACCTTGACCTAATGGCTCTATGTCGGAAATAACTTCTGTTAGCTGTCACTTAATCTTTCGCAAACCTCTTCACGCTTGAATCATTGATTATCATAACATTCCCCAAATTGCCACACCGTTTATTCTTAACTTCTGATATTTAAAAGCTTCCTAATTTGCATCTTTTCTTCACGCTTCACTTCTTGGGTTTGGTTGGAAAAGAGTTGCCATTAATTCTGACCCTAAAGAACCCAAAGGACATGTTAATGAAAAGACGTGTGAGCCCGTCACCTATCTATTGATTAATTATTTATTAAGTCACCAGAAACAGCCCGAGGTATATTGGTGGACCACCTCGTAATTATGGACTGTTGTCAAGTGACGAGAACGATACCTGAGTTGGCAGCAGGTATTCTAAAGTTTCACACCATGCCTCGATAGTTTTAACACGCATAAGCTCCTCCACAATGCAGTTCTTTAGTAATATTAGGAAAAAATCAGGACTTAAAATAGATTTAAAGCAATAAATTAATTTTCCTTTCTTAAAAAAAAAAAATTCACAAAATATTTTTAATTTTGTTAATAACACCCCTATACAAATATATTCTATACTATATATAACACTTGATCAAAATAATTCATTGTTAATTACTCTGAAAAATCTTTTGATATACTTTGAAATTAAGTCTTTAAAAAATCTATTTCCATGCTTAAATATAAACTTGTACTACATACAGCGTAATTCAGTAATGTGTTTATCGTCTGAGTGGATAAAAATATTTCTAACTCTAGGGGGAAAAAAACTATTATTTTTTTCATCTCATCTTTTCTTTTCTTTTTTTTTTCCATTTCTGCTTTTAAAGTTTCCACAAAATCTATTCGAAACATACTTTTTTGTAGCAAAACATTTTATAAATGATACAAACAGCAACAACAAAAGAACATGTTATTAATGACTTTCATTACGTTTAACAGCAGGTGGTACATTTTATCTTCGCTAAACAATGAGGGATACTCATGAAAGCTTCTATTCTTAGATACTTAAGTTAATTAACTCAGTTTAACACATTGGCCTGCCGAGAAGCTTCTTATTCGTTTTTAAATAAATTCAGATCTTAATCTTGTTAACAGAAGTCTTTATTGGTGAAGTGGAACTTCCCTCGATTTGCTTATATCATACGTCTTATATAATTTGAAACCTGACTGAACTTTTAATATTTTTTGAGAATTTTTTTTTCTTAAAAAAAAGAAAGAAAAAGAATGATTTTGGGGTAACATTAATAATGCAACCCAAAAATTATTTAAATGTGAAAAATAAATATAACAGCAGTCACTCTACTGAAAATCGGAGAAGTTAATAATTAATAAGAGGATAAATTTCTTTTCCTTCCACTTGTGTTTAGAGCAAAGCAAGATGCATATATATATAATGAAAGTGAAGCGAACCTTCAAATTTACAGTATCCGACTACGTTCGGAACCGTGATTTTAAAAAAGCGCATAAATGGATAATTGTCATGATATTTAGTGTCACTTAGATTAGAATACATGTATAAAATTGTTTTAAGGACATTTTGTGTGTGACAAAAAAAATTATTTAAATACAATATTTCGGCAAAAAATTAATTTAGAATAACCTTTTTTCAAAATGTTCTCCTGTTGTGAAAAAAATGCTTCTATTATAATAATATTTTGCCTGAATATAGCTCAGACCTCTGTACAGAGGCTCAACTATGATTTTTAAAAATTCACATTATTTTCAGAGTTACAACCCATTGAAATAATTATCGGCATTTTTTTTTTCTTAAAATTTCTACCCTCTGTTGTCGTAAAACATGGATAACCCCACTTCTAAGTTATATATTTTAAAAATTCTAGTTGAGCCTCTGTACAGACATCTGAGCTATATACAGGCGCTTTATTATTATAATCGAAGCATTTTTCCCAAAAGGAGAATATTTTGAAAATGGGTCATTCTATGTTCATTTTTTGTCAAAATAGTGTACTTAAATATTTTTTTATTGTAATACTATTCTTAAAACAATTTTATATACGTTTTCTAATCTATAAGTGACACTAAACATTATAAATATTATCCATTTATACGCTTTTGCGAAATCACGGTTCCGAACGTAGTCGGATACCTTAAGTATCAAAAAATCGTGAGCCCTCCAAACCTAACTAGGGTCAAAAATCGATGCGATAACTCAGAAATTGACCATTAGATGGCAGCACATCCCAGCTTAGAACTATTGTTTGAATATATCTCCAACTCAAATGTACCTTTAAGGTCCAAGATATTAACCTTATAAATCACACCGTGATATAAATGTGGTTGTGTTCATCACCAAATAGATTCGTCATTTCATCTAACAGCTGACAAAAACATTCTAAACGACGTCTAATGTAATACGACTGTTCATCAGTCTTATTAACAAAAATGTTTAATAAGTAAAATGTGACCACCTTCCTTAAATATCCTGCGGAAAGTACCTCAAAAGATTTTCATCTCCAGGAGGATAATTGGCGCGGTAGCCTAGTGGTCTTGGTCACAAGCCCATTGCTGGCGTGTTATGAGTTCAAGCTCTTGCACCACTGAAGATGCGCTGTTTAGAGGGGACCAATCCATGTTAAATCTAACGAGGCTTAGTGTCATTCCGTTGGTGTGGTAGTTAGTAAATGGATATACCAGCTCAGGTGTCGTTCTTGTCACTTGACGGAGATTCAAAATTACGAAGTCTGTCACCAAAAGCCCTCGTGCAGCTGTGGTATGTATAATGCTACGTAACAAAACAATCCCTAACTCACCTTGGGGCTATCACCCACAAATCAAAATTGGCTCAATTCATATGGCATCACATGATAAACCCAAATACGTGTTCTACGTTGAATTTAAAACAGACATCAAATTAATTGTACTTATTGTTCTATTTGTAAAACTTAAGTAAATTTTCAAATTTCATATAATTGGGTAAAAATGTTCAAATGTAATACAAAATAAATTTCTCCAAAAGATTTAAAATTAAAAATACAAATCTTATTTTATGCTTGTACTTTGAATAAAATGCGTTTTGTCTACCTATGTGCATTCTTGTTACTGACAAATTTGTGAGGGAGTGATTGAATATTAACGTCGCACTGTTCAGCTACACGAGGGCTTTTGGCGACGGACCACGTAATTTTGAACCATGGTCAAGTGACGTGGACGACACCTGAGCTGGCACCCCCCTCTCCGAACTACCACACCACACCAACGGTAGGGCGTTTCAGCTCTCGACAGATTTAACGTGCATCGCTGCCCTACACAGCGGGTCTTTAGTGGTACTGGGCTCGAACTCGTGACAAGGCAAGCCACGATTCGATACCTATACCACTCGGCTACAGCGTCCACCTGACAAATTTGTATTTTTTAAGAGAAAGTTTCTAAAAAGATCAAAAGTTGGCAACAACTAGGCGCATGGTCTGATTAGCTGGAAACACGATTGCTTTTAACGTGTAACCATGAAGTCACGTGAGAATTTGAACTCATAGGCTAAAAACACGTGGTTAGCATCATCATGTGACTATGACGTCACGGGAATTGAGCCTATTATCAAAGTAAGAAATAAATACGCCTAATAATCTTCTCGAAAATCTGTGTCTTTTCACCGGCTGTTTAAGGCACGTGATGAAAATGAAACGGACCAGTAGATAGGTAGTTCAAATCATATACTTCCAAAAACATCCAAACATTAGCAGCAGTCACCGAAAGCGTATTAATATTATTTTTCACTGAAATTTATGCAATGAATGCTCAATCTGAAAGTTACCTACACCGCCCAGTTATATGAAGAATGGTATGAAACTCTTGAATACCTTCTTTAAAAAAGAAAAATGTGCCTAATTTCTTTCTATAAACAGAATTGAAAATGTAACATTTTTAACAAAAAATTCCAAAGCATTCTTGGGATATGTCTCTTATTCTATTAAATTACATTTATTTTTGTTACGTTTCCGGCATTCTAAGAATTTTCTGGAGCTCCCCAGAGATATCTATTTTTTGTTCGCCTTATCATTATAATAAAAAGGACTCTAACTTTTATTGCATGTATCATATTAAAACAAGTAAATTTGTTAAGATCTTAAGTATGAAAAATAAACTATATATAGAATATTTACTTTATGAAATACACAATATTTAAACAAAAGATAAAGAAGGAACCATATTATTTTAACCAAAGACCACAAAGTTAAATTGTAAAGAGAAAAAATATTTATCAAAATAAAGGTGTAGATAAAATAGTCGGTTACAGCTTGCAAATCCTTCCCAATTTATGTGACTAAGGAATTTAATATCTGGCAGCCGTTTTGCAAATTGGAGCTAAATTTATTGAATGCAAAAAATATAATTTAGAGGGATTTATTCAGGAAGCAGACTTCCATAAGCTCTTAAGTGTTCCATTAAAGCTCTAGCTTTGCGCATAATTTTGTTATTCAACGAAGACGTTAAACTATTACCAAAAATGTCTTTCATAAAGTACCTTCAATGCAAAGAAAGAAAAGACGTTTAACAGACATTACAAAAAAAGGGGGGAGATTGAGACTGTATGGAAAAATTCAGATTAATTTAAAACATTTTCTATCTGTATTAAATGCCCAATAGTCAAAAATAAACAAGAAATAAAATCCAAATTTGAATGTTAATAGTCTGGTTGAAAATCATCTTAAATTTGTTAGTCTTTCAAGTCAATCGTTTAAAATTCAATTTTTCAGTAAATGTATTTTTTATGCTTTTATCTTCATTCCCTTGCAGGAAAATTATTTAATATGATTTATAATTTTTTTTTATTTTGATTTTTAATTGTATTTAAAAACATGTGTGTTTCGCTTTTAATATTGATTTTGCATGCGTGAAGTTTTTAGCAAAATATCTGTTCGGGGGAAAAAATTCCCGATCTAGTAAACATTAAACTTTTTTTATATTCACATAAAATGACAGCAATTGACATTTTATTCGTGTTATTTTTGAAGTTGCTAGGGGTTAGTCTTAAAAAAGTATATTTTTCTCCTCTTTTATTGGTGTTTTCTTAAAGGAAAGGAAAAGAGAAAAGTGAAACTTTTTGTTACTTTTATTCATGATAGAAGCATAAAAATGTCTTCGTATACTAAATATAATAAATGAAATGTTTAAGGAGATCGTTTTTAATAATAATTTAATATATTATACAAGATCTGTACACAAAAAAGTATATCTGACCTTTTGTTAAAAAAATATCTTACTTAATCTGAGGAAGTAGGATCTTAATCAAATTCAAAGCCCCCGACCTTGCGTTTTCACACTTAGCCAAGCAATCCTTCTACTGCAGCGTTTCTCAAACTGTGGGGCGCGCCCCCTTGGGGGCGTAATAACTTTACAAGGGGGCGCGAGCATATCAAAAAGTCCAAAATAAAAGATTTGAAAAATTGCAAATTTACTGAAAGGAAGCAAAACGAAAACATTCTGACATAATAAAAAAGTAAAATACACATTTACATTGATATAATATACTTATAAATGCATCTGCAATGCATAATATATTTGATAATTAATTTATCAATACTAATTTAAAATCAAGATTAATAATTAATAGTGACCTTTTCATGAGCTTGTTCTATACAAAATTATACATAAAATTTAATACTTCTCTTGATGATTTGTTCGGTTTATAATTAAAGTCATATTGTAGCTTTTGCATGTAGCTTTTAGTACGTTATTTTTAAAATCTATACATTGTTATTGTATGAAGGGGGGCGCGATGAAAATTATGATTGAAAATTGGGTCGTAAGTATTGAAAGTTTGAGAATCACTGTTCTACTGCCGATAAAACTTCTAGAAGGTTTCTTTTGGAATGTTGTTCAAGTCATCTACTCTGAAAATGGGATTTTATCGAGGATGTTTTCATTTTCGGGAACATCCAGAAGTCGCAAGAAGCCAGATTCAGCTTTGATAGTGTCCAGTAAGTCATGTGCAACTGCAAGACGGAGTTTTCTGTTCCAACAATAGGAGGTTAGGGAACGAATTTCACAGCCGTTCTGCACATGATCATACAAAATTGAAAGAGTAGAACCTGCACTGATCTCAACTTGTTCAGCAATCTCTCGTACAAATAAACGATGACCTTTCATTATCGTATTCTCTACCTTTTCAACAACAGCTGCAATTTGAGCATTTTGTGTTTTGGAGAAACCCAGAATTCTGGTCACTTTCTACTGACGTGTGGTCAATTTTGTGAATCGGTTAAACATCTCCATAATTTGTGTGACGCCCATAGCATTGTCTCCAAACACGTACTGAATCTTACAAATTGTTTCATCTAAAAAAATCACCATGCTTTTGACAAATGTTTGATACAGTATTTCTGCTCAAGTCACTCAGTGATCTGTGGAAAAATGAAAATCTAACGAACACGTATGCCAGCACCTCACTTAACTGCCTACAGAAAACGACTGGTACACTGGGGAACGAAGGGGAAAATTCCAGCATGTGCATTAATCTGTCACCTTTCACTGTGCACAGCTGTGCCATTTTAGAATCTCTAATGTACGAGGCAAAAATTATGGTCGGATATTTTTCAAACAGACCTTCAACACTTTCCAATAACATATATATATAACATACGAGAGTGAGCAATGTTCCTGGATGTATATTTGTCCTTTAGAAGTAAAAGAGGAATTTATTTCCCTTCTTTAGACACAGAACTTTTTCTGTATTCAAATATTTTAGTATCATCTTGCTATAAGTGTAAAGATATTAATCTATTCTTATAATATATTTGATGAAGAAACATATTTTTTGTCTCTAGATCAACGTTTTCAAACTGTAGGGGGGGTGATAACCCTACGAGGGAGGATCGAGCATATTGAAAAGTCGTATTATTTCAGAAAATCAATAATTTTTATAGAAAGTAAAAAAACAAAATACATTCTGACATAATAAAAAAATAAAATACGCATTTACATTGATATAATACACTTATAAATGTATCAGTAAGGTACAGTGTACTTTATAATTAATTTAACAATTCTAAGTTAAGAACAAGTTTAAAAATTACCTGTAAACCCATGGGTGTGTCATGTAAAAAAAATTATATCCAAAAATTAATGTTTATCTTGATGATTTATACGGTTTTTAATTAATCCTTTAAAAAACTGCCTGTTAAAAGTTGCGCAAATCTCTCCCCAATCCCGTTTTCCCCGTAGGCATGTCATATATTGGTGTACAGAGAGAAGAAATTGAATTATAAAAAAAAAAGCAAATCCTATAATATAAGTAAATTCTTCGCAAACACTGTCAAGGTCCATTTATTGCATTTCAAAGTCTTCGGAATAATTTTATGGATAGCAGTACACAGAAAAGATCTTACTTCGGTAAAACGTATATATACGTCCTGGACAATTGTTTTGGTACAGTTAGACGTTCATATACGTTGGTGGCACTTAAAAGGTTGAAGTCGTGTTGTAGCTTTAGTGTTATTGAATTCAATACATTGTTATTGTATAAAATTATGATTGAATATTGGGGCACAAATAGTGAAAGCTTGAGAGGTACTGCTCTAGTTGTTTTACTGGGCTACACATGAATGTGATGGTTTATTTACTAGCTTCGCAGTTGAAATGTCACAAAGGCTATTTACGATAAACTCTAGTAATTTTGATTTATCATGAAACTAGCTGGTATACCCGTTCTTCGTACGGGTAAATTGAGATTGAATGATAAAGAAGTTTTTAATGAGTCAATTTTACGTCAATTGCAAATTAAACAAAAAAAAGTTTTTTGCATATCTCAGCTGAACATAAAAAAAACATATTTGTTAAATTTTAAGTCTGTAGATCTAATAGCTGATAAAAGGGATTTTTTTATTTATTTATAACTCCCCGCAACTCTCTTGTCAGTCGATTTTTGGAAACACCTTCCTAAGCTGATCTCTGCTCAGCAAAAGTAACACATTGTTACAAATTTTTTGTAATGAATGCTTAAAATAGTGTAAATAATTCATATCTTGAAGTGTAATGCGTTTACATTACTTTCTGTTGTATTTATTTTACGTTAAAATCTTGCCACCACCTCTCCTTTTGAAATATAGTTTTTTTATGAAATTTAAAAAAAATAGGAACTAAACTGATCAAAGGAATAAATTAAAAGCGAGTGCGCACTGAGGCATGGAGTAGACAAAACAAACAGGGAAAGTTTTGCATCACACAAAAAAGATAGATATATGCTGTAGCGGGCTTTTTTGCAGATGGCAGATTTTTTCCCCCTCTTTCTTGACAATTATCGTTATATTTTGGAAACTTCATACGATATCTTTATAAATTATAGCCTATGTATTATTCTGATGTATAAGCTGTATTATTGTAAAGTTTCATTAAAATCCATTCAGTTTTTTTCTTCCGTGAAAGAATAACAAACATCCATACAAACTTTCACGTTTATAATATTATTAAGGATGAAGAGAACGAGATCATTTCACTCTCTTTTCCCTTCCCTACTATGCCAACTTGAGAATTTTAAGCCTCGAATCAACTAACATCAACAGAACTCAACAATCCCTTTAACGCCAAGTTTCAATGGCACCAGGACTCGATAAAAGCAAGCCACTAGTTCGTGACTATAACCTTTACAGAGATGGGACCGAGACATAATTAATCACAATTAAACCTGTAAACATGATGTATATCAGAACCGAGAGCACAGGGACAGCAGCAACCAAATTGCTCAGGGACATTATGAAAATTTTAAATAACTGTATTTTTTCTCAATTTAAAATGTCATAAAGGCAATTATATACATTTGAAACTATATATTTTTAATCCAGCTCTAACCAAGAATATAAAATTTGCTTAGCTCTCAAGAATGTCATTGCATCTGTATTCTAAGGGTACATCGTTTCATAATCTGATGCTTTCTTTCCACTAATGTCTATCAACACTTCACCGCAAATTTTGATTCTCCCGTTTTTCACTTCTTTTCTATTAGAATAGTAATGCAGTGTTTCTCAAACTGTGGGGCGCGCCCCCCTGGGGGGCGCGAGCATATCGAAAATAAAAGGTTAAAAAAGTTAATTTACTGGAATGAAAAAAGACAAAATACTTTCTGATATAATAAAAAAATACAGATTTAGATTGATATGATTTATATATATCATCTGGTGAAAAAAGGTCATCAAAAATAAAAGATTCTACTTTGAACGCTCATTAGCTATCTTTGATCCTATAACTAAATAAAAAAAATTTTGTTTGCTTTACTGTAATTTTACGATGAGAGATTTTTTTATTACGTTTCTTTTAATCTAAAATATTACTTTTGCTGGCTTTCAAACTTACTGGTATGGTTACCTGCATCCCTTTCTTTTAGGGAAGTTGTAAATTATATAATTCTGTTGCGCTTTTTTTTCACAATGTGAAATAGTTTTATCATACATGGATAAACATATAGAGCACTTTGAAGGATTAATTGGCCAAGATTTATTTTTACGAATATACTGAAACATATAATACAAAAATCGTTAATTCTGTGTGTGATAAAACTGTTTATTTGTTACCAATGACCTTGACAGAGAATCCTCTAATATGACAGTCTTAATGGGAGCTAAAATAAATTGATAACATATCTCCTTTTTTGGGAGTGGCAAACGTTTTTTTAGAATCTTAAGGTACCTGTTTAGACCGAGTTCCCGGCACGACCACTATTTTTCAAAAATATTTTCTTGAGCATGCTGCATTTTCCTCTATGAATAACTTAGTGGTTTTAATTGTGATGTTGTACGACTGATTATGGTTTATAAATGTAAATCAGCAGAATATAAAAAAAGAATTGGTCATCTGTGATCTCTCTGAAAGGTAATTGAAGCTGATCAAACAAGGGAAACACTAGCTGAAATAATGCATATTAATCATGTTAGTGAAAGTAAATTTGAGAAAAGCAATAAGCATGAAACGAAAGGAAAATTTTGAATAGCTACATTAAGAACTTTATCAATAAAATATGAGGCCATAAGTGTACCGCAAAATGCACTTCGCCCTGTCAAAAAGACACAAGCAAGAAAAAGTTCAACAGGATATTTGTGGATCATCAAAGGACATTAAAATTATAATAACGTGAACAAAATGTGACAGTTTTGCTTGCAAATAACTTTCCTGTAATGTTAGCAAAAAGTGTCTGTGATTTGTGTCCTTTATTAAGGTCACGCACATTTGGAACAATTTAGTTCAGTTTTATTGGATATTTTCTCAAATTATGAAAGACAAAAAGAAAAATCCTAGAAATAGGTAAGTATATTTTCTCTTAGTTAAATTATTAACTGAAATTGTGATTTTTATCTTGTATATTGAAAATAATTATAAAAAAAAGAATTGGGGTGCATCACTCCCCGCGACCATTAACCTTAGTATCGAGTGCACACCTGATCCCGGGCTAAAACATTTTGAAGTTTTCTCGCTTTAAATATTAAAAAAAATAACACAATTGTTATTCATTAGAATTTTATATTCTTTTTTATTACTTAACATTTATTCTAAATGCTAACTCTGCGAGGCTTAAAATTACAGTTCATTCAAAACCGTTTATAATATGAGTATTCATTTCAATAAATCATTTTACATTTTTGTATACATTGTCATGCACTTGGTTTTACTCTCCTTACAATTAAGCTATTATATCAAGAATAATATATTATCATTTTTTAAAAAAATAAACTCGTTTTAAGAGTGGGTACTTCAGCCAGGATAAGAACAAGTTTAAAAATTATCAGTGACTTCCATGGGCTTGTCTTGCAGAGCAAAGTTTTTCAAAGGAAGGCTAAAAATTAGAAATTGACAATCAGAGTTATTTTTTGATATTTAGCTCAGATCTATATTTTGTCTTCAAAGTAGCCATCGCAGAAAATCCGGATTCACAAAAGTAGGCTGTTAAAAATGGTAATAGTATACGAAATGCTTTTGTTTTCAGTGTAGAAAATTCAGCCTCCACCTCTATCCAGAATTCAAAGAGTGATTTATTACAAAATTGCCCTTTAATTTCGTCACTGGATATGAAATCTATGAAGATCTTTTTTTCCGCAGTTTAGGGGACCTTTGGAGTATTTTGGAATGGGTTCGGGGTCCATTCGTAACTTGCTCTCAATTTGCCCTCGTCTGTGTACTTGTTGATGCTTTATTATCGTCGAATGCTCGCTGCGATTTAAAAATATATCTATGATTTTGTTTTAATTCACTGCCGTAAATACTTAATACCGTGAATTACAATTAACGCGTGAATTATGAAATGTACATTCAAGAGAGATTTGGTAGCTAATCGATTCGACCAAGACTGAATAGAATTGTACTAGGTACAGCATTTTTACATGTTTTGTGCAGACGTCTGTTAGGTTGCCTAGACTCACATGTACGTTCGCGAGGATGCCAGATGTAATGGATATGATAAAGAGCAACATAGATTAGGCTATTTTTTAATGACATTTGTACTTTTAGAAATGGATCTTGAAGGAAATAAATCTTTAATTAAATATTATTTCTCAATCTGTCTCAATTTAAAAATTAGAGAAAGAAAAATAACATAATTAACCTATTACTTAAAAGTAATTTACTTAAAATATATATTACTTAAGAGTAACATATATAAAAAATTTAATACTTATCTTATTAATACTGAATTAAGAACAAGTTTAATAAGTATTAGTGACTTCCATGGGCTTGTCTTGCAGAGCAAAGTTTTTTAGAAATTGACCCTCTGAGTTCTTTTTCTATATTTAGCTGATATCTATATTTTGTCTTCTAAGCAGCCACCGCATTTTGCAATATGTTCCAATTTAAAAATCAGAGAAAGGAAAAATAACATAATAATTTTATCCTATTACTAAATTTTTTTTTGCTTAAAAGTAACATACAAAATTTAATATTTATGTTATTAATTTGTACGGTTTATAATTAATATCGTGTATTGTAGCTTTAGCGTCAAAGGGCATTATTATTGAATTCAGTAATTTATTAATGTATAAGGGGGGAGCGATAAAAATTGTGATTGAAAAGGGGGGCGCCAGTATTGAAAGTTTGAGAAACACTGACTTACGAGTATTTTTAAAAACTGATGATTGTGTTTCATTGCTGTTGAGGGGGTCAAAACCCTGGGATATTTACCCTGTGAATATTGCTGCTGAATCCTGTATTTAAAGGATTGCATTTTTGATAATATACCCGGATCGCTCTTGAAGAACTGTTTATTGTTCTTTGTGATTATTTTGCATAAAATCCTGGAATCCGGATCTAAGTAACAGTTTGGTGTCNAATTATTAGCAATAATATATACATATATGTATGCATGTGATAAAAAATGTGCATTTCTGAGAAACTAATAAGTTTTGTTTAAATACAAATTATTTAAACTAAACACATCTTGTGTTTCCTGTTAGAAAAACATATTTTTATATATTTCATAGTGCTACAAATTCTTATACATATCCAAATTTGATATTTAACAAACCTTTCTATCTACTGATGTATTAGAGGAGTATAATTCGTGCTAAATATAACATGCAAGCAGAGGAGACATTTTGTGAAGTACGGCTAGCTTGAAACTCACTTATTGCTATGGTAAATGATTACTCATTTACTAGTCAGACATTTCCTACGCAGTGAAAACGAATTTGGTCATCAATATTCCCGCTAAAAATTAAAGTGCAATGCAATTAACAAAATACATTGCATAAACTACTATATAGAAAAAAAACATGTAACATAACACTTCAAATAATATTAGCTTTTTTAAAAAATCTAGAAAATTTAAGGTAATATTATAAATATTTTCTCTTAGTTGTAGACCTCTGATTTAAAATGGGAAAAAAAGTGGAACAGAAATGAGCCTACATTTAAAGTAAATTGAAGAATCTAACAATATTGTGTTCTGTAAGTGATTTTTACATCATACAGAGAGTGTTTTAATGCTATGTGTAAAATTTATGTGGATATTTGGAGTTTCAGAGAACAAGCCATTTTACTGTTTAGAAAAAAAGAATGAAATAACCACAAGAATCGGGTAAATAATGTATCATATTAGAAGAATTTATTCAAAGTAAATTATATTTTTGAAGTAAAATAAATTTAGTAATGTAGATCTTTAAAACCAACAGTGTCACAACAGCATTCAATCTTAACGTTTACTGCAAGTAAATTTTGAAGAAGAAACGTTTTAACTTACTTTATTTTATTTTACTTTTACTGGTGTTTTAGATAAGAAACCTTTTTTATTTCAATGCCTGGCTAAATTGACCTAGATTATTTAAATACTTTTGAAACTGGCGTAGAATAAAAAATACACAGACTAGTATGCCTCATTCTTTATCTTTTCACCTTTTTAAATGAAAATCCTAAGATAGATTAAACAGAAGATTGGCTATCTTAGATAATGCTTATTGAATTCTTTTTCCTACAAGATGTCATCGTAATGTTGACTTTTTACTAGCGCAAAATGCATTTATTTCACATAGAGAGGTTTATTCTTAAATATGTTAGTTTATTTCTACATAAATTCAAAGGATACCGCGGTTTATATCACTTGTAATTTTTATTAATAAATGTCTTAATTTTAATAATGAATTCACGTTTAATTTATACTTAAGACTTCATTACTTACTGTGCCATTTATTGAACATTAATAACTTAATATTATTTTTCTAATGAAAATGTCTAATTTTAATGTTTGAGGTTATCAAATTAAAGAAATTGAACTTTCTTCTGAAAGGGTTCAGAGTTCTAAAAATAGAATCTTGGAAAACCGAATTTAATCAAGAAAATCTCAGAATGATTTGGATTAAGTACACAACAATGCGTAATGTATTCGTTATATTCATTCTCATTAATATTCGAAATACTTGAAAAATCACAATCGTGTTTCCGAAGAGAATCAAAAATTGTAAGCGATTATTAGATAATCAGCCGTTACAACTAAGAATTGGACTTACAAATTAGATGGAACTTTCTTTCAATGCTTTTCGGAAATGAGATTTTAAGCGGATTATGATTGTAGATTCCGGAAATTTCCTTTCTTTGATGGAGATATCTGGAAAGAAGTAAAATTATGCAGAAAAGGGCTTTTTCATTCGTTGGAAGTATCCGATTCTATTCCCATAGATATAGGTGCAAATGTGATGAATGTGTCAGAATTTTCCAATTTTTGAATGCTTCTCTTCTGATGTTGTGTGAGGATCAAAACAAATTTTCGACATTAATCCTGCGAATGGCATTATAGTACAAAATACCTTAATATACTTTTTTCAGTCCGGTAAAAAAAATTATTTATGCGTAATTAAAGGGTGTAAAATTATGTGTTTTATTTGAAAAGAAATTAATATAAGCTGATCAGTTTGCATCTGTAAGTGTTTTATTATGAAAGAAAACTAAATATGAATTTCCTGTTTCATATTTGAATTAATATTAGGTTTATTAACTTTTTCAACAAATGCAAAAGAAAATTGATGATAGGATAGTTATGATTTTCTCTAATGCTATCTGTTATTTTTTATCTTTCGGCTGTTTAATGAAGGAGTACCTCAGATGCGACATGCTTTTATTACTTTTAAGATAAAATATTGAGCTCTTAGAGCGTAAAGTTCTAAACAAAAATAATTTAATATAATCTGAAATAGCATTATTTAAAAGTGTTTATTACTATTATTCCTATTTTGAATTACATTTTGCATGTTTGTTCTATCATAATGATTCAACACTTATCGTTCAAATTCCGTGGGTAGATACGGAATAGGTCAGGAAATCGACTTCACATAGCAAAGTATATCCACAAACGTCTCTACATGAACAAAATGGACAAGTAAAGTAAAAACTAGAAATCGGTAAAGTAAAATAGTAAGACAGTGACATATACCAGCAACAGTTTTACAGTAGGTGCTCAAAATTGCGATCATTAACATTAAACACAGGATTCACAGAACCATTGCATTGACAGTGGAACATCTTCAATAAGGCCTAACATATCACTTACAATTCCTGTTGTTGCTACTATTCATGCCACAAGGTCCACTTCGCTGTTAAAGCTCCCAGAATAGGAAATCCAAGGCGATAAATCGGGGATTCTGGGAGTCAAGGGATCCGTCTACATATGTCAATGCATGAGGCTTCAAATTTTCGGTTCAAGTAATCAAGAATAACCATTGTGTTATGGACTGGATTCTCACACTGTTTAAAAAACACATTTCAGAGGACATGCTCAGAAACAGCTCCCAGAAAAGTAAGTAACACAATGTTCGGAAAGATTACGTATTTATGGTCGCCCAATCAACGTCTTAGAAAGTAAGGTTACAACTAACAGTTACCAATTATTCCAACATATACATTTACATCAAAACGATGTTACATAGAGTTACTTCTCGTACCATGCTGTTTGTCGTAAGCTCGCACACGTGAATTTGTTCAGTTTTCTGAAATTGCACGGTTTACTTATACAAAACCTTACAAATAAATATATTTCAAAAAATAAGCTTTAAGTCAATCTTAAATCCAAAAAAGAGTTTTGTAAAATTACTCTGATTATTCCATCAAAGTAGTGATTCCATACGCAATCAATACTTTTTTACTGTATACAGTAATATGAATGGAAAAAAAAATAAGTAATTCATTTCTTTTCTAAAACATTTAAGCAGAACAAAAAAAGGATGAGTAGACGAGATTTACATATTATGTTAAGGTAATTTGCACTTTTAGATTTTCGTGTGGATGGAATACAATTTTTAATTTACGTCCATCTTTTTCTCCTTAGGTCCATTCTTTTTTCTTTAACTTTTCTTTGTTACAGGAACGAGAATGAGTGCAAAATTTTTTGAGTTTACTAAATTGCTTAAGGCATCCGAATACGTTCGAAACCGTGATTTTGCAAAAGCGCATAAATGGATAATTTTCATATTTAGTGTCACTTAGAATATAATACATGTATACAATTGTTTTAAGGACATTTTGACAAAAAATTATTTAAATACAATATTTTGGCAAAAAATTAACTTAGAATAATTTTTTTTCAAAATGTTCTCTTTTTGTGAAAAATGCTTCTATTAGAATAATATTTTATCTGTATATAGCTCAGACCTTTCTACAGAAGCTCAACTAGAATTTTTGAAATATATAACTTGGAATTGGGTTTATCCATATTTTACGACAACAGAGGGGAGCAATTTTAAGAAAAAAACGCATATAATTATTTCAATTGGTTGTAACTGAAAATGATGTGAATTTTTCAAAAATCATAGTTGAGCATCTGTAAAGATATCTGAGATATATACAGACAAAATATTATTATAATAGAAGCATTTTTCACACTATAACATTTTGAAAAAAAATATTATTCTAAGTTAAATATTTGCCAAAATATTGTATTTAAATAACTTTTTTTGTCAAAATGTTCTTAAAACAATTTTATACATGTAGTCTAATCTAAGCGACACTAAATATCATTAAAATTATCCATTTATGCACTTTTTTAAAATCATGGTTCTGAATGTAGTCGGACACCTTAAGTAAATGTCAGAATTCACTTTCTTGTTTATCTGGAGTTTATACATAGAAAAGATATATTTACAGCAAACACGTAAACGAAGGAATAATAAGAAATTCTTCTAATCAACTGATACTTTTATTAAGGAAGTGTTTCTCAACTATATCAAATGCGTTCACAACATGTACTTGTACTAAGATGCAATATATTGCAATATTTTCTTTCAAAATAACCATTTAGGAATACCCCCCTTACATTTCCCCCAGCTCTTCTGTCACTATCTTATGCTGGATCAGAGCGACTGGTTTTGGATGGTGCCGACGGTCTTTTTCATTTTATTTATCTACTGTGGATTAAAATTTGATTTCTTTCAGGAGAGTTTTAATCTTGAGGAAAAACACAGAACTTACTTTAATAATTTACTGATATTCTTATAGAAAAAATTACTCTTAATAACTTCTCCTTTTAGCACATTGTAACATATCATACTGGAGTGAACATTCTGGAAAAGGCTTTAACAACTCTCTCTGTCTCACTGGTTTCACTCCCATTATATTCCTTCATATATTGATCTTAAAGAATATGATAATGTAAACACTTTGTCCAAAAGGTGGTGATTGTGGTACCTATTTAGAGCTGTTTTGCAGGGCAAAGTGCAAAAATCAGACCACTTAGTATGTCCTACCACAGCACTACAAGTATCAGAGTCCACATCTCGTGTGGTTGTTTGACACTTGATTGTAACAGACAGCGTCAAACTTTACTTTACGAAGAATATAATGTTACGAAGATCTTTATATTTTGTACCAATTCTGCATGCTTCACCAGAATATATCTTAGAGTACTTGAGACACTTAGATAAGATCTTACAGAAACGAGAAAAAATATTGTTGAGTTTGAAATTTCTTAGGTTTTGAATGTTTTGGACCTTATCTAGACATGCTGATCTCCGGGAGTGTGCCACAAAAACCACTTAAATAATTTAATTTTCTACAAAGTTAAATACAGTTGTATTGATCAAGTGTTTTTGCCGTTTTAACAAATTTGTTTTTTTTTCTTTTACGATAATTTGTATGATAATAAAATGTGTATTAGCTCAGTTGGCTTTTACAGAAAAAAATGTATATTTATTTAATTAAATTTTGCTAAAAGAAATAAACAAGTCATGAAAGTGAAAGTATTTTCCTTCATTTTTATTACAGTATAAAATACGGTTTATGTGTTCAGTAAAGTAAAAATGAGTTGGTTTCTTAAACAAAATTTATCTTGTAATTTTTTTGAAATAATTGAGCATAAATTTTAACTTTAATTAGTACTTTGAATTAGTAGGAGACGAATTTATGTTCTTGTTAAGCATATGTAAATTAATATGTGTACAAATTAGCACATTTCTAATTTATTTAAATGCATGCAACATTAATTATTATGCTTTAACAAACACATAGACCAGCTATTTTTCATTTAAAATTTATAAAATATTCATTTTATTTAAGAAAGGAGGGTAGGTTTAAAATAAAAGGCAATGAAGACTTATTTTGCGCTGAAGTATTTCGTAGAAATGTCAGAAGTTTTACATCCGAATTCACTAACATCTTAATGTCAGATAATGAGAAGTAAAACTCTTAAATATTTCGGTGCTTGAAATTCATGATATAGTGTTGCAAGATCTTGTAAATGAAGTACTAATTATGCTTGATTTCTGAGAATACTTAAACTACAACACGACATTGAATTGCTACATGTGTCTCCAAAAACATTTGTTTAATAACATAGTTCAGTTGACTGAAAACCACAAAAATAGAAGACATTTCCAACCATTACATTAATTTAAATATTGCAGTGGTGTATTGTGATTTCTTCCAACATTTCATTTAATATAAAATACCTCGAAACTAAACACTGACTTTCAAAATAAATGTTTAATTTGTGTTATGATGCATTTGTAAATGAGACATACTTTAAGCTAAATTCAAAAGAAAAGTATATTAAGTTCAAAATGGTGTAAGTCAAATTTTTCCATCGATATGCGTTAAATTGTAATTCTTTTATGTTTTATTCCTTAGTTTTCATGACGCCAGAAATTTTAGATAAAAATTGTTTAATAAGATACAGTACTATTTTGTAATAAAAAAAATATAGATCAGTATAAAATATTGTGAAGAATATACTTAAAATATATGAATGAGTGTGAATATACTTGAAATCATACTCCTTATACATAGATTCACTCAATGGTAAAAATGAAGCATATAGAGGAAATTGTGTAAAAATTCAGGAAACCATCTGAATTTCAGAGGTTGCAAATCACTGCAGAAAAAAATGAAAGTATGCAAATACTTTATATAACAGGCATTAATTTATTCACGTCTACAAATATCCATGCAAAACGGTTCTGTAATAATATGGGATTGTTAACCCGGGAGAAGTTGCACACCCGATACTAACTTTACTGGTCAACCGGGGTTTCTCAATAATCCCATCAGTGGCGTTTTTATAATTATTTTTATTGTACACGACAAAAAATCATTATTCCAGTGAATAATTTAATTAAGAGGAAGTATACGTACCTACTTATACGGCCTTTTAATTTTTCTTTAATAATTTGAGAACAAATACCAATCAAAGTGAACCAAGAAGTTTCAAATGTGCGTGACTTTATTAAAGGACACACACCATTACACTTTTCGCTTACATTACAGGAATGTTGTTTGCAGACAAGACTTTCATATTTTGCTCAAGTCATTGTAGTTTTATCGTCGTTTGACGATCAACAAATACCATGTTGAACTTTTTCTTACTTGTGTCTCTTTGGCAGGGTGCAGTGCGCACTTGGGGCTTCAAATATTACTTAATGGAGTTTTTTAGGTAGCATTCGAAACTTTCCTTTCATCTCAAAAGTTTTCTTTCCTCCTCATTTTTCTCTAACTTACTTTAACTATCGTGATTATTGACTATTATTTCATCAGGTTCATCCCTTGCTTAGTCAGTTTTAGCTTCATGAAATAGAGGTCACATAGATGCCCATTTCTTTCTTTATATTCTGTTCATTTTCATTTTATACTCTGTTCATTGTCATTTATGTACCAAAATGAGGCGTAGAACAGAGCAACAGAAACCACTAAGTTTTTTACATGGGAAAAATGTAGCATGTTCATAAAAAATATTTTGGAGTAAAAGCGATCACGTGGGGAACTCTGTCAAAACAAGTACCTTAGGAATGTAAAATAAAAACGTTTGTCACTTCCAAAAAAGTGGGAGATATATGACAAATATATTTTATACCCAATGAAGAGTGTGATCAAGGTCATTGATGATTAATAATCAGTTTTCTCAGAATTAATGATTTCATGAACCTGCCCCACTAGACCATTTCTGGGTTAATGATTAGTGAAGGCGCATGTGAGTGCTAAAAAAAGTGATTATAGGTATTGTAAGATGTGATACATTTCAAGACAGGTGTTTTTCTATGACTATGAGAAGGAGCTTGACAACCTGTAGATAAAGGCGTTCTATGGGAAGTGTTAAATCAGGACAATCAGTTACGGATATTAGCCTTCAGATCAGAAATATTGGTTTTCTGTTGCTTTCATTTTTCCTTTAATTTAGGATTACGGGAACAGTTCCTAACAAGTCATATATTTGTCAAAAACATCACAATTTGTGATCCTTTTGTGTGCTTCAGAAAAGAAAGTTCAGTTACGGAAATAAGGCGTGAGTACTTCGTGGCTTATATGTGTAATATTAAAATTGACGATTTGGTCAATTAAGGATTAAATTGGATTAGTTCGCTTGGAATTAGAAGGTGTGTTTCCTAGATGTAAGTGATCTAATTTGTTAAGTCTTTTAGTCTCTAAGTCTGCCTCGCTATATATTGCTTTCCATATTTAGTAATTGGTGCCTTTTTTAACTTGGGTCATGGAATCTGTGTTGTTGTGCATAATTGTGACAAATTTGAATTTATTTTGAATATAGCTTAATCTTCCTTCCGACTCTCACTCACTAATGCACGCGGGGCGTCCATTATAATGTATCTGTTCTTTTACCCCTGCGACAAAAGGCAGTTACTCTTAATATAAACAGATGGTCGTACCGTTTCCTTTTCTAGAAAATTTAAAGTAATATTTCTTCTTGTTCTTTTAGTTTTTTTTATGCATGAAAAGGTGAAATAAAATAAATTTTCAAAATAACTTATTTCAAAAGTCTTTTCCAGAAATATTACTTTATTCCGCTTCAACTTAACTCAGAAACGTTAAAAAAGGTAGAAAATGTACCAATTTGGTTGAAAAATAGTTTTATATTGTTTGGGAATATAAAGAAAAGAAAATTCGTACGCATTTGTTAAGATATAGATTTTAAAAGCTGTGATTTTAAGGATGCATTTCAAATTAATCACCGGAAACTTTAAATATTAATCAAAATTGGGACCAAAGTCATGAAATTCCTGTTTGCTTGGATATTGGTTTTGAAAGTAAATTAACTCTTGTATTCTACTTGCATTTCATTCGCTTTTCGGAAGCGTAATTTGCAAATGTATTAAAAAAAATCAATTTTTTTATTTTTTATTATTTTTTATGGCTTAATTGTGAGATTTTTACCTCAATTTTCAATGGCTTTATTTGTTTTTTCAATTATTTAGAAAGTGGTTGTTAGAAAATATTTATATATATATTTATATATATAACATACTGGAATAAACAACTCAAAATCTATTGTTTTACAACTATCTTAACTGGGTGATTTTGATGATAATGTTGAACTTATTCCTACGGTTTCTGGAGGTGAAGGAATGGTAGTTGAAAGGTGTCTTTACTTTTCGAAGTATTTAATACGAGATTTTTCCATAGTATTTGGTATGTTATCGATATCGGTTTATTTGTGATACACATTAATATATGTTTCCGAATAAATAACACTTGAATGAATACTCAAAGTACTGCAAATAGTTATAGTTTTGCTTCAGTAGACTAAACAGGACTAATCGTACGAAAGGTGAGTAGAAGTTTCTTTAAAGAAGGATTGTTCAAGGATTAAAAAGCATGAATTATCATATATAATCTGAGACTTATTAGAAGATTCATTAAGCAATGATTCAAAATGGAAGAAACCTCCTTTGGAAACTAGTTTTTTCCGAAATTTTTATAAACTCGATTTTAAGAAAAAAATTTTAATTACTTACTAGTATAAAGCTCTCGAACGGAAAGGAAGGCAATCTAAATTTTATGAAAATATTAAGAAAAATATTTGTAAGAAAAATTCTATCTAATTGGGAAAATAAAAATAGATGAATAATACATATCTATTGTTAAAAATGGCTTATCACATAAACTGCATTGTATTTATCAAATGGTTACTCTAATATCGTAGTTCATAAAATATACATCTGAGAAAATCAATCAAAAAAACTAAAATCTCGTGAAAATTATTTTTTTAGAAATAAATTTGATCTTGAAGGGCATGTTTAACAATGAAATTGGGGCCATTAAAAAACAGTTTCTTATTTAAAAAAAAGATTTACTTCTATTTGAAACTGAAAAACGAAATAAAATGAATTGAATGTTTCAAAAACCAAGGAAACATGTCTAGTCACAAAAAATGCAAACTAATCATCCGCTTTTAAAGAGAATTTACCATCTCCCATTTCTCAAAGATAATTTAATAAATTGCTATTATACATAAATGCAAAATGAACCATAAAATTTTACTTATATCTCCATATGTCACGTTCACTATAGGTAAGTTACAGTAATCCAATTTTTATTACGTTTCGGTCTATCAATCAATTTACAATCCAATCGTAATATTATACCTAACATTTACACTAAAGCATAATAATACTCAACTATTTTACTTCCAATACAGATTGTAAATATGCCATCTATGTGTCTCCCATTTTCAAAGTCCAAAGGAAGTGATAGATAACAATTTATTACACAGGCATAAAAATGCTAACACAAATTATATACAAATATCGATTTTATTTACAGCCCTAAACTTATGAGAAATCAAAATATTTCAATTGTATTTTAATAACTTTTAAGTAAGTTTTACACCTTAATTTTGAGATTCGCACAATTAAATTTCCTTGGTTCAAATACTTGCATATAATGAATCTTTTTTGAGAAAAATCCTATAAAATTCCTGTTTCTGCTATTAAATTCATAATATTTTAGCGATTTCAAAGATATGTGCAATAAAGAAAGAATTACTTTAAAATTCTATAGTCATATTACTTTAAATTCTTTTGAAAACTAACATTAGATTTATCATTTATAATACCGCAATATTCCAATAAAACTTCAATTCAGTATAAATGAAATGTTTCTTTATAAGTATTCTGTTTTTAGTACATTATATATAGTGAAATACGTTTAAAGCGAAACGTATGAATGAACAAAATACAGAAACCACCAACCAGATTGTACTGTCCTATTGTATTATCTGAAGAATTCATTGCAGTAGATGATGCTATTATGTGAAAAGCCACATTTATGGCAAACAAAGAGTTTTTGGAATTTGTTCAAAGCTCAAAAAATATTATTGATGCAAATTTTGACGACGGGAATGAAGTGAATAGTGCAGCTCACGTTCCCACATCAGCCGAAATGAAGAATGTCATGAGAATGTGGGAAAATGAAAGGAATAACAAAATGGACAATATCGAACAATTTGATGCTAAAAAGTAATGCAAAGAAATATATCAGATTAATTTCCTTTAACACAAGAAATGATTATTTTCTTTCAAAAAATTTTAAACGTTTGTATTGGATTTATTTAAGTTTTTGTGAGTGTTTTTGCTTCATTGTTTTTTATAAAATATATGCATATTTATGTAAATAAAATAAACTCTAATAAGCTTGGTTTTGTTGATATATGTTTTTTTTCTCGCAAAATTGTTAACAAAAATATTTTAAGACACATTTTTTTTAAAAATTTCTACTGCTCTGTGGATTTGTGTTTTACCATTGCAGTCTTAGTACATTCCCCGTAAGCTGGCATATATTTTTAGTGCGGCACCATATAGGTGGGTACCAATCACTGCAGGTAATTTTGGCACCCAGTTTCCTTCCTAGAGGGAGGCACCTGCGCTTTGACGAAACAAACCTGTACTAGGATTTAATTTTACCCAGAGCTCCCAAACTAAATAGATGTTATAGGGATTTTTTACATGCCATATAATAATACGGCATGACCGTTGTCAATTTTCTGTGTCAGGAAAATCCACCGAATCCACTGACCCAAAACCTTGGGTTGGGAAGGCCAGTAACAAACACTAACCATGCCACCCACCAGGAAGGCGAAAAAATATGTAAGTCTCTTGAGTTTGTGTTAGGTGATTTTCGCTGTACTTTTCCATGTTGGTTTCTATTCAGTTACGTTTACATAATATGATAGTTCATAAAATTTGCCTTTCATCTATGTTAAAATAGGAAATTTTACGTTTCCTTTTAATCGACTTTTTTTCTTTTTTATCATTCCGAAGAAAATATACTCTTTCTTAATGAAATAAGTATTATCATTTCTCATTGTTTCATTTTAATTTACATAAATCTAATTTGCTGCACTAAAAAAAAAATAATAACTTTTCTTACATTTTTGTGATCTTTGATAACTATTCAAAACTAATTTTATACCTCTTGCAGCTTCGCTCTCGTTGTATAATCATATTAAATAACTATAGACGGTAGTTTTAATGATTTAACTTAATTATTCTGCACATGGGATAAAAATTCTCTAAGCACACAACCATCTAATCCCATGCCAAAAATAATGCGTAGTATCTCCATAAATAAATCCAAAGAAGTAATTTACTACCAATACAAATTATAGATTACTGAGAAATATGCCCATGTCAGGTATTTAGTTTAGTAACGGAGTATTAAAAAGATCTTAAATGAAATCCAATGCAACGTCATTATTTCGTATCTTGGGCGAACAAAGCATCGTTCTTAAAGTTTGAAGTAAAATATAATGATTTTTGGGTCTCTTCTGGAATTCCTGAGCCCACGTAATTATTACAATTAAAATCTTCTTTGCAAGGTAAAAAAAGAGACTTTCTCTCTTAATGATACATTATTATAACAATACAGGGTTACTTTTCCTCTCTATGCTTCTGATTTCTAATTTTGTTAATGAGAACTGAAAATATAAATTGATGGTAGAGACCATACAATGCATCCATTTTTGAACTTTTCATTGTTTTTAGTGTTGAGAAGTAGCTTTGGGATTTTCGCATGGGTAGTTTTGTGTGGTTACTCAAAATAAATACGTAAAATTCGAGATTTTTAAAAATTCGGGATTTTATAAATACTGATGTTGTGTAGAAAGTATTTTTTTTCTTATTGTGGAAAAATTATTTGTTTTTGGAGTCCTAATATAATTTGCGTGTTTATAGAATTTATAACTTTCTTAGTTGCTGAAATATGGGGTGGGGGAAAACACCTTGTTTTGGTATATGTCACAATTCACTCGTTTTTCTGGTATTCATTAAATTATGAAATGCCTTATAAAATTTAAAATATGATTTTTGTAGAACACATGAGATTTTTCGCAATCTTTGTTGATGATTCTCAAACTGCTTACAATACATATTTTTAAAAAATTTACAATTGTATTATGCATTTAAGGTATCCGATTAGGTTCGGAGATAAATTTTTCAAAAATTGATTTTCTGAATACTTTTATTATTTTAAAAAACATAAATAGGCTTAAAAAGTCATAACTGTTAAATAACTAACATGTATCTCACTTTTTTCGAAAAAAAATTATTTTTTGTGGAAAATTTAGCAAATTTTTTAAATTAAGAAAAACGTGATAAATAAAAATAAGTTGCACATTATTCTGTTTTAACGTCATTGATATACTTCTTGATCCATCTGAAGTGTCACAAACCACAGGATAAAATATAGTTTAAGAAATAAATATTTTATTAGCATTTAAATTTGATATTCATAATTTTTCGTCAAAATTACTGCATGTTTTAAGCTAAAAAAGGGCTGTAAAATGTGATTAAATGTAACTTTCTGAAAACCTGCGGTTTTTTACACTATGAAGGGCCCATAGCATGTATGTTATAAATTTCATTGCAATTGATTACATTATTTAGAAGAAATCCCGTTTTTCATGCACACATTATCATGAAAAGTTAATTCTTCAAAAAACGAATTAAAAAAAATATTTTTATTAGTTAATGTAAATGCTATAAAAACTCTTAAAACACTCTCTAGTTTTATGTATTTGTCCTTCTTCCTCAATAATTCATTTCTTTTTTCCCGAAAAACCCAAACACCAAACATCAAACACCTAAAAAGAACTTTTTCAACCTTGTCGGATACCTTAAAGACGCACCTTTTATTACGTTTTGAACTATATTATAGTATAGTACTATACTAAATAGGTTATTTTACACTAGCAGACTAATATATTACAGCCCAAGAGTAAACAATAGTACGCTTACACTACCAATACATTATAGTATACTATACTATAGCGTTTCTCAAACTGTAAGCCCCCGGGGACAGGTGAGATAACCCTACGTGTGGGTCGCGAGCATATTGAAAATGTAAAATTATTATTAAAAAAAAAATATTCACATTTATTGATAGGAAGCAAAACAAAATGCATTCTGGCTTAATAACAAGTAATGTAAAAAATAGTTTTTAAGTCAATTCCTACTTAGATCAACAACGAAAAATTTTATTTTAGCAAATTTTTATTAAATAGTTACAATTAATATAAATATGTATACACATAGGACAGAATCACGACATTAAGTGGTAATTAGTTTTTTTTTAATTATCATTAAAGTATCGTATTATCCTTTTAATTTCAGTCCAACTGAATACTTTAACACGTGAAAAAAAACCTTTTCAAGTTTTGACACAAGTCGCTAACGTGGATGTATGTGTAATTCTTTAAATAATTAGTTTTAATCAATTAATGTTTATTAATTATAATTAAATTATTGTATTGTCATCCAAAATGATCCTGTATACAAAATTTCAGCTCAATTCAACGCTTTAAAATGTATTTTATGAACGATTGAAAATTCCACCAAAATAAATAAATAAATATACAAATATATAAATAAATAAATATATAGAAAGTGCGAGCTAATAGTAGGAATTTAAAAAATAAAATATATATTTACATTGATATATACTTATACATGTATCAATACTGCTCAATGTATTTGATAGTTAATTTATCAATATAACGTTAAGGACAAGTTTAGTAATTACTAGTGACTCCCATGGGTACGTCATGTGCAAAATGCATTACTTATCTTGGTTATTTGTACGGTTTATAATTGAAATCGTATTGTAGTTTAAAAGTTAAAAGTATATTATTATTGCATTCAATATATTGTTATTGTAGGGAGGGGAGGAAGCGATGATTGAAAACACCAATGTTAAAAGTTTGAGAAGCAAAGAATCAACCAATCTCAATTTGTGCCAACCCCTAGTTCTAGTTCCAAAAGATTTGCAATTGAAAATTCTGAGCTTCAAGGAGGAGAGGTTCATTAATTTGATGTGGCCTGCAAACCTAATATTAATAGTGCAAATTTATATTTTTGCAGGAAAAGAAGACACACCACAACACCCCTGGTTAAACTATTTAAGTATCTTAATGCAAGGATTAAAGTTTTATATGAGAAATTGTTTCAGAAAGCCACATGAATCATTTTTTTTAAAAAAATGAAAAGCAAGAGAAATCATAGTTTTGATATGCTGAACATGAGTTGAGAATTTTTTTGATTTTATACGAGCATTTTCTTTTCTTATGTGCTCATATATGTAACTTAGTTTTCCAAGAGACAAAAAATATATATGTTTTAGTTGAAGGTATTATGCAAGTCCCCAAGTAATTTCGTGAAGATTGTGCCGAGACTTAATGAAGTAAAACTCATTTTCCCTGGTCCTTATTTAACGAAACCCTTCAGTCAATTTATCTGGAGAACTTTCTAACATTACCGAAGCGTTGTGGAAGATTACGAGGGCTGGAGTAATTTGAATAAGTTATTAGCAGTATCTGTTCCGTCTCATGGCAAGATGTCTTTTCGAGTCATCCTTAAAAATCTCATCCATTACAGTGCTTGTTACTTTAGATTAGAGATTGAATCAGCACTCAGAAGCATATCTTGTTAGAGTTAACGTTCTTAGGTAACTGTTATTATTTATATTTTAAAATAACGCGCGCGCGTGCATATTGTTTTCTTATTCATTTTGTAATAAATTTTTTCGCAAATTTTCGTTTTGGGCATTAAAATTCTGATGTTAATTTAAATTCTAGCTTAAATGTTTTTTTACATCTTTCTGGACTATTTGGGAATATAAAATATTTCTCAAGATATATTCTTGAAATCTCCAGGAAATTGTTTTTTACAATAGAATGTTTTGGGCTTTTATTTTAAATAAAAGCCCAGCTTTTATCTATAACACCTTTTTAACCTCTCGAACCCATCCGGGAGTGAATTTTCTTAAACGCCTCTTTTGCATCAATTATCAACTCCTTTAAAGAAAATATCAGTCATACATCAAATCTGTATTTCTAATAGTTAAAAAAAATGAATACATATCTATAAAGGCTCTTAACCCCGTGCAAATTATTTGGGGGTCGAATTTGGAAAAATCTTTTCCTAGTTTATGCCTACTCCATGAAAGAAACATACCAAAAATCTTTCAAGTCAGTTGGTCTAATAGTTCAAATTGGAGAATATTTATTTCTAACACACATTCGGATATTTTAGCAATCCCTTTTTGATAGCGATTCACTAATCCACGAAAGGAACATTACTGTAAAATTTCATTTCTATAGGTTCAATAGTTCAAAAACGGGAATATTTTCCTATAACGATACATAACCCCTCGCAGCCACCTTGGTATTCAGGAAATCAAGGTTTCCAAGGTCCTGGTCCACCACACTCAGTCCATCCAGCCTCAAATTTAGAGTTCAGGTAAGTAAGTACATCTGCGATCAGCTGGCGTCCTATCAAACTGAAAAAAGAAAAAAAAATATGCAAAGCCGCGAGATAGCCACGCTTTGACTGTAAATGCAGGAATACATCTAATTATATTAAACTGCTGGGGGACTTATTTTAATCAAATAAAGTTCGCACTTCATTTATTGTATGAAAATAATATTTTTATTCACTTTTTTTGCATCATCATTTTCCAAGAAAGACACAATAGATGTGTGGTGACTGAAGTAGGATATGAAAATTCTCGATTGTATTCAATCAATAAAACGTGAGAAAACTGCATCAATTGTGGTTCCGTATCTTGTTCCTTCTCTAGAATCAGTATTCATTGCAAAATTCAGTGTCTGATTCAAGAATTAAATGAGTATCTTTGCTTCTTCTGAAGCAAAATTAACATTTAAATCTCCAATTAAGATAATCGGCTTTTAATCAACGGATCCAATGTTTGCAGCAGACTCTGGTGTGTACAGCACTAAAACTTTATGGGTGAACGTGATAACCGCTGTGACAGGACAGCCTGGTGATACGTAGACTTTCAACGGGTCTTGCTGCTAGTTTTCGGTTGTTTTTTTTTCACGAAATTCTTTTCCTCTCTTTGCATTTGTTCTAGGCATTCTGAGTAGAATTAAGTATAATTCAACGGGAATGAAAATTAATTACATAAGCTTAATGCATCACTCACAGAAATTACTGTGCTTACTTACAATACGCTATACGCAGTGATTCTGGCGCGAACGCTAGTGACATATGCACAACGCGCCAGACAGTCCCGTAACGGGAAGATCCATATAATGGTAATATTTTTTGCGCGTTTGTTCGTTGTAAACGGCACGTTTATTATATAAAAACTACGAAAATACGCCACTCGAGTTCGTTATGAGTAGCAAGGGACTTAATGTCTCCACAATACCTAAGCGCCTATAAACCTCTCTGTAAACCTCTGATTGAATTCCCGCTTGGTAATAGTCAAACTTTTTCACGGATATGATGCAAGTCATGTGGTGACCCCCCTCTCTTTTCCTCCCGCTCGCTATCTTCTCACCATGATGACGATTCGGTGGATGAGGAGAATGGCTATTTCTGTTTGCTTTTTCACCCTAATGCAAAATTGAGCAAATTTCCCATTCACTCTCGCGCCCAAAGGAATTTCACTTAAAAATATGTGGTAACAAATGGCGATCAGAACATACCGCAGCAGTTCTAGTAACACGTGCTCCAGAAAAATAAGATAATATTTGCCATTATGCCGCGTACAGCTCTTCGTCGACCAGCATCATGTCTGGAGACATGGAACGAAACTGTTTCACGAAGTTGATGATGCAACCACTGAAAAAGTATTTGATCTGGCATTCTTTGATCAGAAAACTGCATATGATTCATTCTTAGCACAGCTCTGCAATTGCTTACCATGCTTACGTCATCACAATAGCGAATGGTGCTCTCCCCCACTGAGATGCATTATGTTGAATGACAGTTAGACATCTACTGCTTCCTACCGACAACGTAACATACCGATAACTCAATTTCTTTTTTTCGTTTATTTCCCCTGTTTGCGCGTCACCGCATCACTTGCACCCATGCATTCATGTACAAGACATTATTGTTACAATGTCCTGTATCTACCCTTAAAGTTTGAACCACGAATTTAGGACCACCCTGTGTAGGTATTCAGATGTGTTTTAAATAATATCAAATTTAATTTGGTTGTAAAGAAATACACAAAATTCTTACTTGCAATGTTCTGAATTTTTGACTTTATATAAAAAAAAATTCAATTCAGATATAGAATATATGAGTTCCTTTGTGTGTCTATTAAATTAAAGAATCAAATTGCTAAGACGTATGAAAATATTTCTTGGCTATTAGTGGCATCATTTCAAGGCAGCGAAATACTAGCGTCATCTACCATAACGTAATTTAATCATGTTAAGAAAATGCATATTTTGACTTCAAGTTCCAATAAATGCATTACCCCTTTTCGAATCAGATACACTACATTACTGTATGCATAGAAATAGCAAATAGCAGATATAGAAAGGTACAGCTCTATCCCATATGGATGTATAAAATAGCATATGTAATAAATATTGGTAAGAAATGCATTTGACAGTACTTGTCATATAAATCATACTCAGTGTAGTGCAAAGAAATTTGCATATTTTTGAATATTTTTCTAAATGCATATATTCTTAAACTAGAAATGTTTTTTTTTTCAATACCATTACCGAAAATGAATATCCGATATGTTGCTGAAATTTTACGTTAAACTTTTATGCATATAACTCTTATACTCTAATTTCAATCCAATGGAATTTTGGCTGGGATTTCCCCGAGTTTGATAAGTGAATGCATTAATAATGATAAAGTGAGTTATAGAACTTCTGAGACTCGAAAATCTACATTAAATCAATAAAAGATAATATAACCAACACATTTTCAAAGAAGTTTCAGATTTTTGTTAATCCTCTAAGAGTTTAAACATTAGAGACAAACAGTAACGTAATAATGATGCACAAAACAAACAGTTATCATATAAATATGACAATTACAGTACGTTTTATAATGTTAGCTGAAATTAAAATATTCCTAGATATTTTATGAATCAAAATTAGAGATTTTGAAAGGCTTCATGATTGCCATCAATAGCCTAGATATCCTTTAGATTAAATATATGATGCTTAAATATTTTCTGTACAGTTAATTTGAGAAAAATGCTGCGGAAATGGCATATTGAAATATTATTTAGTAGTTTTAAATACATGGATTATCTGCAACATGTTTTGTATAAAATTTTATAAAAATAAATTAAATTTGAAATAAATTAATAAGTTTGAAATAAAGAAATATATGTTTTTTTTCGGTCACGTGTAAAATCTTAACCAAAGAAAATATTGAAAAATTATTTTATTTTCTAAAGGAGATTAGCTTCAGAAATTTAAAATAATTTTATTCACCCAATGATAATATTTATAATAATAACTTAATAAATAAATAAATTTTATTGTATTTCTTTTATCAGAACTGTAATAAAAAATAAAAACTTTTTTTGAGTATTTTATTGGAAATTAGGAAGTAAAATATATTTTGATCAAGATTTTTAGGATTATTTTCATACAAGATGTTTAATTTATGTCTAGAGTTGGTTTGAATATAATGAAAAAAAAATCCATGTTATTTAATAAACATGTATTTCCTTTTGTTTTCTTTCTTTCTTTGTTGTAACAAATTTACTGTTTTTTTTTTCTCTATTTGTTATGAGCAACCGCTGTGTACAGTAATGTCCAGGTAAAATTATTTTATTAAAATAAAATATAACTAATTAAATTTCGTTAACGAAATTAAACTACTGTTATGATGCATTTTCTAGAAAAAAAATAATTCCGTGGATTTATGATTGTACAATTTTGTAAACATTATTTTTGTCTCTAATTGAACTAAGCACAGTCGCGTGTCAATATATACATCCTTTTAATTTTAGACTAAGCGGAAAAAAATAAATTTCAATTATAACTACACATGAAGTATTATATTACAGCATGTTTATTACAAATGGGTTTGAATAAGTTTGAATAATGCAATAAATTACTGTTAAAAAAAATACAGAAAAAAAAATGAGAAATACATTATTAATAAATCGCAAAAAAGGCAACATGCCTAAAAATAAAATAAATTAAAAGTAAAAAAAAAATTTTTTAAAACAAGCTTTCATTTAAATGCTCTAAAAAGAATAAAATAAACTATTCTCTTAATTTTTTTTTTTTTGCTATCGACTTATAAAGTTGTTACACAACTTATGACGTAAAAGCTTGTCACGAGATTTAAGTACTTGTATTTACTCAGTTTGAAAATTTTAAAAATTAAAATCAATCAGATCAAGATATTTAATTTGCTGGTTTATCTACACAGGTAAATCTCGCAACAAGCTTATATATCATAAATTGTGTAACGCCTTTATAAGTTGGCAGCAAAAAAAGTTTTAAAAGAAAAGATTATTTTATTCTTTTTAGAGCATTTAAATGAAAGCTTGTTTTTAAATTTTTTTTTTTTTTTTTACTTTTAATTTATTCTTTACTTTTTAGTTATCGCTGGACAGAAGTTTCACAGTCTGTTTATCTCATTCAACGAATTATTGTTGCAAGGTCGTTTGCCAGTTAATTTTGAACTGTCCAGCTAAGGGGTACTTAACCTTTTTTCCCACCAGGCCACATATATATGACAAATATTTCACTCGGGCGGCAACAAGAGGATAATGGAAAAGGGGGATAAACACTGTTAGACCAAAACAACATTGGGCTAAGCAAAATTAGTTAAAATATTAAAACTCACTTTTTTTTTGCTTCTACTATAATACTATTTTAAAAATGAAAAACACATTTTTTTTTTAAATCCATAATTTTAAATCAATTTTTTTTTCAATTTTTGTGCAGAATTTGGATAATTCTATTCTACAAACGAAAAAAAAATATTTCCGAGCATTTATATTTAAAAATGACGAAGTTTTTAAATGTTTTATTAAAAATATAAGTATTTTTTGAAAAATCGTAAAAAAAAAAGGTTTTAGGCATTTTATTTTTTAAATGACTGATTCTAAAAGATAAAAAAGCCTGAACTTTTATATTGCAGAATATTGATTCAATAACACGAAAAAAAATTCATACGGAATGATTTAGAAATCATTTTCACTCATTTTAGAAAAAAAAAATTACCATTATTTTTTAAAAAGAATTATACCGTTTGAAAGATTCCACCCGAAAAAACTACTTTAATTCATATATACACTATTGAAATTCGTAGGTAAGCAAACGTATGCGACTATAAGACTAGGTGTATCTTTTCACAAACCGCACGCAACGCAAAACTCGCCGACGGTACCAAAAGTTTGGGAATGATGCAAGGAATCTGTTTTGACCATTTATATTCCAAAAGTGCAAATAGTTAAAAAGATATTAATTAAAAACCTTAAAACGTATAATTATTGCCAGTTTTTCCCTTAAGGCTGTGAATTTCCAATTTTCCGACCTTTTTTTTTCTATCCCAGACGTTTTTAAAACACGATCTATTTTTTTTTATGACACTCAGACAAAAAATAATTACAGAATCGAAAAGATCATTTACTTCACCACGATACGGTATAATTTATTTTGCAAAATAATGATATTTTTTCTTTTTTTCTTTTCTAAAATCAGTCAAAATTGATACGTTTTTATTAAAATGATTTCAAAATCGTTCCGATTGCATTTTTTTCCCGTGAATTAAGTGATATTCCACACTAACAAAATTCATGCTTTTCGCTTTTAGAATCAGTCATTTAGGAAAAAATGTCAAAAATGTTTTTTTCTTTTTATACGATTTTTCAAAAAATTACTCAAACTTTTATTTAAATACTTAATAATTTCTTTATTTATAAAAATAAACTCATGAAACATTTTTTCGTGTGTAGAACAATATTATCTGTAATCTGTACAAATAATGAAAAAATTGCTTAAAAATTACGGTTTAAAAAAAATTGTGTGTTTCGTTTTTTTCCCTTTTTGAGAGAAATATTTGAGTATTATTTTTGTTAAATTTTTTGTTTAAAAATACCATTAATTGTAATCGATATATGAAGTTTGAATGCATTAATTTAAAAATGAAGCCCGAAAAAAAATTTTTAATCTTTAACAAATAAAGAAATGTGAAATTAAATAGCTCTTCCTTTAATTTCAACGGTCTTTTATTTCTTTTTTACAGAAGATTTCGTGGATTGGTCTCTTAGAGCACTAAATTAGTCACTTTTGTACCCGGGTTTGAAACAACATCATCGCTTAGTTTTTATGATTTTTTTAAAAAAGTCTCAAACTTTTATTCGCGTATTTAATAACTTCGCCAGCTATCTTGTAATTGGAAAGATAATTTATTTCGTTACGATAAAGTTTTTTTTTTTTATTTTATTTATTTATTTATTTATTTTTTTTTACAAAACAACACACAATACTTTACATATTTTTAAAAAAAATTTCTAAAATGAATCAATATCGATTCGTTTATGTGAAAATGATTTTTAAAAAACTCATACTTTGATCTTTTACAGTTGGTGGTTTAAAAAAAAATGAAATGTCGAAAACTATTTTTATGAATTTCTCTCTCATTTGTGCAATAATTCATTACTCTTTGTGTCACTATATGGCTCCACGTGTCAAGCTACTTAAGAATCGGTGAATGGTCACTTACTCGAAAGGTCTGATGGCGAAAGGGGAATTTTCCATGACAATATGTTATGCATTTAAAAATGTTCGTGCAACGCCGGGGGGTATAAATCTATCTGACAAAGAAAAGAAGCCAACAAATTTCGAAACAGGGAATTTTAAGTTATACACTCGGTAAAAGCCCCAGCAACGCAGGACTAAGTGGAAGAGGGGGAGGGGTGGAAGTCATTTTGAAAAAGAGTACTAGAAGTGCTAATTTTGTGAAGGAAAGGGGGGAGAATTTATAAAAGTAGAGCAGGGCCATGCAGCTAGTCTTTTTAACTAATTGCGATATTGGAATATAAATGGTCAAAACATGCATTGTCATCCAAACTAAATGTGTATACAAAATTTCATCTCAATCGGTTGAAGATATCAGCTTCAAAATTGAGTTGCAAGATTCCACCCGAACATTTTACATTGCAAGTTAAGTAAACGCTTGTAAAAATATAGCATGCTTGTACGTATGCTGAGTGGAAGTATTGTAAAATATCTCGTTATACAAATCAAACAAATTTACACTAAAAAATAATAATTGGACGCGCGGGGTATTGATCCATGTACTACTCGCATGCTACGCGAGCGCTTTACCATCTGAGCTACGCCCCCAGTCCACTTCTTCATTATTGTAGACATGCTAGCCTTAACACCTGAACAACATCGTTACAGTAACTAGGTCGATATCGGAATATAAATCGTCAAAACATGCATTGTCATCCAAACTAAAAGTGTATACAAAAATTCAGCTTTGTAACAATTAATACGAAATTAGCTCTCCATTTTTCCGGCATATCAAGCATTTTCGGTTCCAATGAAAGAAATGGCCAGGTGGTTATGTTCAATTTCAGATATATTCCACCATTCCTTTTCACAATGGATGCTATCTCTCTCTCTCTCTCTCTCTTTTCATTGGCATATGAGAACTGTTAATTATTGACGTACAGTTTATGACGTAATATATCTCAAAGACTTTCAATAAAATGTAGTTTGGACATCCACTTGGCAATTACCTAACTTTATTTTATCATTTTTAAACACTTTCCGAATGAATCATGGGAATTAACTTTGTCATTTTGATTTATCCAGCTAGTATCGTTTCTCTTTTTAATTAAGAGCTAATTATAATTAAATGGTGATATAGCATAGTTTGATATTGTACAGAATTATATGTAAAAAAAATACGTAATTGACACCATTCACCATGAATAAGATTTATCAAATAATTATTAAAGCTTCCATTTGTCAACTGAAGCATTATTTCAGTTCTATCCAAATAATTTTTTGCAGTCATCAGATTCAACAAGATTAAATTCTTTTCATCAGTAAAACATAATTTTTTTACTCATTATTCCATGACGACATTTTTAGCCAATTTTATTTATGTTTTAATGCTTTTTTGTATTAGTATCTAATATATTAAACTTTTCCAAAATGTGGCATGAGAATTTTAAAAACTGAAACGCTTCAATATTTCACAAATTAAAGAACCTATTTTTATTTGATACTTAAAAATATATTTCATACAGTTTTATTTTTTATTCATTTTCTTATTATTCCGAAATTATAAATGGCTATTTAAGAACAATTTGTTAATTTAATTATTTTTCTCTGAGATTTAATAAAATAAAATTTTTTAGATAAGATAATTTTTTTTGATACATCACTAACATTAGGATATAACCTTCCGAACTTAAATTCTCCAAAAAGAAATCATAGATAATACAATAAAAATGTATCTTTATATCTAAAAGAACATTTTTGCAAAAAATTAATGAACGACTGCGTTTTATAATGATTATAAAAAAAAATATAATGCATTACATTTTTCACGGGATCTTTTAATGTCTAATGATCTCTAAAACATAATTTTTTAAATTTTCTCGAAAAAATTAGTTATTTTCATACAGTTTACTTTGCTTTTAAATATAAAATTTGTACTGAAAAAAGAGTTCATAATAAATTATAATTAACGAATTAGAATTAAAAACAACTGTATATTACGATTTCTTTCGAAATGTTCAAATTTGCCAGGGGTCTTAAAATTTCTTAACGTACTGTATATGTTATTTAGTTCTCTGAAACTCTGTTCTTAAAACGTTACTTAGGATATAAATTGGTAAAATCTAAATAAAATTATATATTATTAATTAACCATGCACATAATCGTCAAAAAATAAGTTTAAATTAACTATAGTCTATTAATAAATGTAATATAGTCTCATGTTTTGATTAAACAATTAGTTTGCTTGAAGTAGTTTTTTAAAAAGGTATATAAGAAAATCAAACGTAATTAAATGTAATGCATTTAAAAAAATTCTTACCCAAAAAGGTTTCATAATAAATTCACAATTTTTCTTCATTTATTTATTTGAGAATATGTGTATAAAAATCACATTGAAAAGTAAAACATATTTTGGTAAATAAAAGTGACTGTTAACACATAATTAATAATATCTTCACTTCATTAATAAAATATATGCTGCTGAGAGAACAATTTTCTTCGTTTATTAAATACTTCAATATAAACTATAAGCATGAATACAACCTTAGTACTCAATCAATTTTAGAATGTTCATTGAATCATAAATAATTCTAAATTTCATTGCATTCTTAAATTATTTTCATTAGAAGTATGTCTTGAAAATGTCCCATTTCTCAAATTACATATTTTTATATTCTTAATTAATATTTTATCTCTTTATTTCAAATATGATTATTGTCATAATTTTTCTAAATTTAAATATGATTTATTTAATTATAAATATTCCCATGTTCTCCCTCTACACTGATCTTTAAAATACAAATTCGTCACTTCATGGTTACGCAGCTTGGATAGAAATGTCATTCTAGAAAAAACAACAAAAAGAAATAAAAATAGGATAATATAAATAATGTTCATAAAATATGACATTTTCCATCACAATTTTCAAATTCCATTACTTTAACTGAAGGAAAATTTCCTTAGTACTACTTTTAGTTTCATTTATATTTTAACTACTTCTGCAATGCATTTACAGACTTAAATTTCGTTTCATTTAAATAATCCAAGCAAATTTAATAAGTATTTTCATCTCCAAGATAGTTGGTAAAGACACTAAGGTATAAACGTAAACTTTCAAACAATAATTGAATCAACAAAACCGTGATGGAATTTAAATGAACTGTAAATTCGATGATAGTTCGCTGTATCCTTGCTCATAAATATTCAATGCAGTTTAAAAAATCCAATTTCGGAATAGAGAAAGTGAACCTGTCTTTTCACTGATTATTCGATAATCAGGTTTCCCAACTCAGAATTGATATTCTAAAAACGTTGAAACATTACTTTAATGCTTATGGAAAATGAGATTTTAAGCTGATTATGATTATGAAGAGAAATAAGAATTTTTTGTTTCCATAATAGCGATGTCAAGAAAAGTATTTCAAAATAATGCTTTCTCAAAATGTCATGTAATCGTGACATACTTTTATGCTCAGTTCTTGAAAGCATTTATAAGATAGTTCATCAGATATAGATCATCATCATAATCAGATATTAAAATTTCCCTTTACAAAGACTAGGTGTGAGTGAGTGAATATTAACGTCGCACCACTTTTCAGCTACACCATCGTTTTTGGCTACGGGCTGAACCATTGTCGAGTGATGAGGACATCACCTGAGCTGGCACCTCCTTCTTCTAACTACCACACCGCACCAATGGGGGGATGTTTGAGCTCTTGACGGATTTAACATGCATTTCCCCGCCCCCTACAAGGCGGGTCTTCAGTGGCACTAGGCTTGAACTCATGACACACTGGTCACAAATCCGTCATCTTGACCACTAGACAACCGCGGCCACTTACTAAGACTAAGAGCAACAATCTAAAGCTATTTGAGCTCCAGGTAAATATAAAGAGCAATTTTTTAAGACAATTCTTTAATGAAAATCACAAATGCTAGTATTCCTCAACTCTCAACAATTAATCAAGTACTCTGACTTATTTCAACCTATTTTCTTACTTTGAATTATTTTAAAATGGAGTTAAGATTTACATACATCATTCTTTTACAAATGGAAGTTCTCAAATCAAGCAACGACATAAATAAGCCCCAGAATTTATTCGAAATTGAACTTGCGTGAGAATTCTCTACAACAGAATTACTATGTTTTAAAAATGGGCATATATTTTTTAAAATTTTATTAAAGAAATTTGAATCAAAATTAAAAAAAAATATATTGAATTTGTAAGTTTGAATAATATTGAATTCTGAACTAGTAATTTTTAACTTCTTTACTATCATAACAAAAAAATTTATTATATTTTAAGTAAAAAAAAAAAAAGGAATATTTTCTTGAATTTTATCTCTATACAATTAATGAGTATTATTATTAATTAATATTACGATACATACTTATCTTTAATACTAAAAACACATTTTCATTTTGTTTCAAAATTTTATTTTTTGATGTATATTTCTTTTACTTTATTATCATTGATTTACATCATTAGACGGGAGAAGATTAAATTGAAAAAGCTTTAATTTATTAATCATTAAAAGTACTTATACAAATATTCATCCAAAACTCATTCCCATTTTTACACATAAATATAAATTATCGAAATAAACATTGAAGAGGTGATTCAACTTCTTTTTCCGATAAATGAAATAAAATATAAGTATCACAAAGCACTTTATTCTTGAAATAATTTATGATTATCGTGTAAGACATTTTTCTTATCAAAAGAAAAAGAAACATATCCAATATTTACATGTATACAAAGAAGAAATTATCCGATAACAGCAACTATACTCTTTAATTATATTTTTGTACTATTGTATTTTGATTATTTATCAATGATGTAAGGAAAAATTGAATTTGCAAGCAAATGTCTGTACAACAGGATAATTCAGGTTATATTTAAAATATTTTAATCACTAATGGTTAGTGTTGAGATTTTAATACTCGTACATTTAAATTTATTATTATATAAAAAAAAGCTACACTATTTTAAACTATTCTATATCTCAAGTTATTCAGGTATTCACTTGCCAAAAAATATTTTTTAATATACAATAAATTTAATAGAAGTATTAATGTTCATTTTTTTCTTTAATGTTAACAATACCATATATAAATCTAGATATTACACGTCATTCTCCAATAAAAAATAATAATAAATAAATTATGGCTTAATTCGTAGTTCTTAGCTATCTACAGATTATCTTCAGTTCCAGGGTTTGGTTTTTATTATTTGCAGACCTTTGTATTGTATTTGCACATAGAGTGCTATACGGTCGAATTCTTCCTATCACTTCAAAAAAATTTTGTATTGGAAAAAGAATTTTTTCGGTATGGGTGGAACATATTAGTACATTATTAAATGATCATCATTGAGTATAGAGTAAAAATGGACATCTCTTTCAAGAATCCGGAACATTTCAGAATTATTTCCTGCAGGGACGAACAACTTTGTTTTAAATTAAGGTATCCGACTACGTTCGGAACTTTGATTTTACAAAAGCGTATAAATGGATACTATTTATAATATTTAGTGTCACGTAGAATAGGAAAAGTATATAAATTGTTTTAAGAATAGCATTACTGTAAAAAATTATTTAAGTAGAATATTTTGACAAAAAATGAACATAGAATGACCCATTTTCAAAATAGTCTCCTTTTTGAAAAATGATTCTATTATTATAACATTTCACCTGTATAAAGCTCAGACCTCTCTACAGAGGCTCAACTAGAATTTTTGAAATACATAACTTAGAAGTGGGTTTATCCATGCTTTACGACAACAGAGAGGAGAAATTTTAAGAAAAAAATGCCGATAATTATTTCAATTGGTGGTAACTCTGAAAATAATGTGAATTTTTTAAAAATCATAGTTGAGCCTCTGTAGAGTGGTCTGAGCTAAGTACAGGCAAAATATTATTATAATAAAAACATTTTTCACAAAAGGAGAACATTTTGAAACAAAGGTTATTCTAAGTTAATTTTTTGCCGAAATATTGTATTTAAAAAACTTTTTTTGTCAAAATGTCCTTAAAACCATTTTATGCATGTATTCTAAGCTAAGTGACGCTAAAAATCATGAAAATTATCCATTTATGTGCATTCTTAAAATCACGGTTCCGAACGTAGACGGATACCTTAAAGCAAGCAAACAAATTTGCTGTACGTTCAACCATTTTGCTCCCTTTTTAGCTGACGAGGTCGTGATCAAAACCTGGTTTGACCTAATGTTAAAGAAAACGCGACATCATTGTATTTATTTTTTCTATAACAAAGCTGACAATCAAAAAATATTAATTAGGTAGTTTAAAATACTTCAATTTAATAATACGTCTTTTTTTAACTCTGTAAAATTCAGAGCATTTATATTCTTCTTGAATGAGGTTGTTGCTGAATGACAACATTTTTCCAAATAGGCATCTCTATTTCATATTCTTACTTTTGGCTTGATGTAATTTATATGTCTAAACAGCAGTCATCTTATAAGGAGTATTTCGAATTAATGGAACAATCAAAAAAGAATGCTAAAATAGGGCAGGAGACTTATCCTTGTCCAAGTAAAATTTTTAGAACTCTTCCAAGCCAACGTTATGGGGTTTATTCATTAATTGAGTATCACAACACTTTTTACGATATTTTAGTTGTAATTTTCCTGGTTATAGGAGAGCTATACACTAAGTAATGGCAACTAAACCCAGAAACTCGCAGAAGAGAGGACATGTTAAAATATGAAATGAGAGTAGTCAGGTGTGGCACTGTTGCCGATGTGTAGAGTGCAAAAAACAGTTGATCTAGTTAAAAGGGTAATTTTTTTTATTTTTTGCGGGAAAGTGAAGACTTTTATTCTCAGCGTTGTAAAACATTTTTTAAGATGATCAGTAGCCGCGGAGTAAAGTTTGTGATATGATCGTTCTATAGCGACCGTATCTTTGATTGTCAGCGTGAATTAGAGGTGTGGGATTCTCGAAATGAATCGACATTTTAAAACTCTTAGTATGATTTTATTAAGAGTTTAACTTAAATTTCTAATAAATTGGATAAACTTATATTAAGTGAGAATAAACCAAAAACGCAGCTGTAGCTAAACCTGATCGCGTAACTTGGGTCACTTATCTAAATAATTATATTATCCTCCTACTTTCAATTCTGATAATATTACGAGTTCTAATATCAAATAATCTGTCCTACCTTGAATCAAGCTACGGTCCAATCACTTTCAGAGAGACTGTTAGGCACGCGTGCAATAGTATGCACCTTGTAGTAATGGCTATGAATCTGTAATCTTCGGTAGGCCGTCAAATTACACTTCTATCTCTTTCAAACATGACTTTCTCTAAATTGCCATCCCACTTACTAAAATTTCTGTTCTTTTAAAGGCTATTTTATTTGCATTTACAATTGCCTTTCACTTCTTGGATTTGGGTTGGAAAAGATTTGCCATTAATCTGGGCCGTCAAAGAACCCAGAGGTTATGTTACAGAAAAGACGCGTGAGCCCGTCACCAGTTGAGTTTTTCCGTTATAAAAATGCAACAGAATATTATCGAGGATTACTGGAAGTATGTAGCAAAAATGCATTACTATATAGAATGGTTGCACAATACGTTAAAGTGTTTCATTCGGGTCTGAATGAGACAGTGGATTTGAATGAGCATCCCGGGAATTATCCTCAGTGTTTGATCTCAGTCATCGAAAGGTGTGACACACAATAATAATAATAATAAAAAACTCAAAACATGAAACAAATTTCGGGCCACTGGGCATTTGTATGCAGATACTGAATATCGTAGTGGAGGAGACGGTTTGCAGCATATTATTCTCACCATTAATGAGACAGGGCCGTGATAACCTAATGGTTAGAACATCAGACTCCAGACCGGAAGCCCTGGGTTCGATGCCCGATGCCACCAAATACCATCCGAGTACACACATAGTACGTGTTCATTAAATTAGTGGGTCTGAAAGTCTTGTGGTTGGTCGCAGCTGAAACCACGGATGCAGGGGACTGGAAAATATTTCCCTCCCTTCCAGTTCCATGCCTAAATTGTGGAATTGGAGATAGGTGGTGTCGCCATCTGTCGTAAAGAAGACAAATCTGTCTCACAAGCTCCGGCAAGTCATTCTTTCCCTTCGGGAAGGACACGACAATAACAACAACAAAAATTAATAAGACGTGGGAATTAACCGATAAGCCCGAATAGCAGCGTCAATCAAATGAATGGCGACACCGAGGTTGCCAACGCCAACAGAGATTTCGAGATTGAACCAATCAGGGACTGGTTACGATGATTACGGCACAATTTTCAGTCATAACTTTTACCACACCCTCTAATAAAACAAGGTATTGAATGCAAAAGTAATGTACTCTGAAGCTAAAGCTATAATATGACCTTGATTATAAACCATACGAATTATCAAGATAAGTATTAAATTTTGTATACTTTACTTTTAAGTAATAGGATAAGTATTATGCTACTTTTCTTTTCTTTTTCTTTAATTTGGAATATTTCAATAAGTATGCAAGGTGCATTTTATTTTTTATTATGTAAGAAAGTTTGTTAATTTGCTTCCTTTCAGTAAATTAATAATTATTTTTAAATAATATTTTATTTTTGACTTTTAGATATGTTTGTGCCCTCCACATATGTCATCTAGAATACCTAGAGGATGCCCCCCAATTTGTAAATCACTACGTTATAAGCTTTTCTGGTATGATGCAGGAAGAATACAATACAACTGCTCTTGCAAGTTCCTTAAACTTTGATTTATACTTATGTTACTTTTACTTAATACAGAGCCCTCGTAGATAAGCATACATGATTAATGAAGCTCCACGTGCAAAAAAAAGTTTCATTTTTTCTTTATAAAATCTTGAAAATGTTTTCTAAATTTGAGTTTCTAGTCAGTTTCCCCTAAAGAGCATTTTTATCCACTGTCTTCCGCTTGACGTCTATTTGTAATGAAAGTGTAGAAAGTGAGAAAAACTTGTGTACTGAAATGTTACTTCTAAATACCAAGTTCCAGGTAAAATGCAGAAAGAAAAGGTCCTGCATGTCATTAATTAGCTGATATTTTGTTTGAAGACGCGTATTAACATTATTTTAATAAGTAGTCATATCGGAAAAGAATTTCAAGTCGGAAAATCATTCTTAGTTTTCAAGATAATTTCTGATACACTTGAAAAAATTGTTGTTTTTCTTTCTACAAATCACATACCTTTTTTAATGTGTTGGCATGTAGCAACTTTTTTTTTTTTACTTTTGCATCAAATGTGCTGTGCCATCGTAATTTGATTCCTCGTACTTTCTAAATTCCAGGATCTACAAGATGATTCTCAGCCCGTTCAAATTAATCATTTCCCAGTCACTTAAAAGACAGGGTTCATTTTGAGGTAACTGGATAAATTATCTTGATTAATAATGAAATAAATTATGAATGCCAAATTTTACGACGGAAATTTGGGACTTGATGTATCCCAACACACACACACACATTCTATCCCTAAAAATATTCATATTACATATATCCTTTGTCTACAATTTTTGTAGCATTTGAGGATTTTGTATTAAAATATAATCATTTTTTAATGATTTGATAAATTATAAACATTATTAGATAAAATTGTTAACTTAATTGAGCTTCATTTTGCGTCTTGAATCACTACCTCAAAATTACAGGAAAGTTAAAATTATGCCTCGCCGTTCATATAATTGAGAGTAAAAGTTCCTTAAACTTATAATTAATTTTTCTTAAATCCTTAAACTTGCTTTAAGATTTAAAAATTGCAATTTATATTTCTGAAATAGTATATTAAACATTCAAAGATGAATTCGAAACGAATAATTTAATACCTTAAGGATTTAAATATAAATTTACTGATCACGTGTTTCCTGATATTAGAACAAAACCTTTGAGATTCATTAGTTTCCTCATGCACGCACAAACACTTTTAAGTGATTTGAATTCAACATTCTGAAATAAATCATGGCTCTTTTCCCTCAGTATAAATAAACACTCAAAACTTCTCTAAAAGTACCTTATTTGAACTTTGATTTATTTTTAAGGTTACTTCTAAGAGAGAGAAAATGGTTTTGAGAAAACAGCAAAATTTATTGAAAGTTATTTCCAATCTTGTTTTCTATTCAGAATACTTAAATAACTGCTTATGTGTAAGAACAAATAAGTCGTGTTCGAATCACTTTTATTTATATTTTTCATGTAGCCGCTGTTCATTTGATCTGTATAGGCTAAAAAATTTAATATTGGTGTGGTGTGAAAGATGGGGGGGAAGGGTGCTTCAAGTGCCATCATCATCACTTTACCTGTACTCATAATTATAAGGTGCTTCATCCGTAGTTTCATGTTCGATGTACCGCTTTATTAAACAGTTAAAACAATCAATTCATTTTTAAGGTATCGGACTACGTTCGGAACCATGATTTTAAAATAACACTTAAATGGATAATTTTCATGATATTTAGTCTCACTTAGATTAGAATATATGTATAAAATGTCTTAAGGCATTATGACAAAAAAAATTATTTAAATACAATATTCTTGCGAAAAATGAACTTAGAGTAACTTTTTTTCAAAACGTTCTCCTTTTATAAAAAATGCTTTTATAATAATAATATTTTGCTTATATAAAGTAAAGACTTTCTCACAGAGTATGAAATAGGATTTTTGAAAAATTCACATTATTTTCAGAGTTACAGCCAAATGAAATAATTATCGGCGTTTTTTTCTTAAAATTTCTTTCATTTATTGTAGTAAAATCGGGATAAATCGACTTTTAAGTTATATATTCAAAAATTCTACTTCAGTCTCAGTACAGAGGTCTGAGCTACATGCAGGCAAAATATTATTATAATAGAAGCGTTTTTCGTAAAAGCCGATTGTTTTGAAAATTGGTAATTCCGTGTAAATTTTTTGCCAAACTATTCTACTTAAATAATTTTTTATTGTAATAATAGTCTTAAAATAATTTTACGTATATTTTCTAATCTAAGTGATACTAAATATAATAAATATTATCAATTTATACGCTTTTGCAAAATCACGATTCCAAACGTACTCGGATACCTTAATAGATAGCATTTTGAAACTATCATACATAATGATCAAAGTTAAAACTGTTTTATCATACATCTGTAGCTTTAACTCAATGCTTATTCGTTTGCAAATTTTTGGATTGGGCATTGGAGACGTTCAGATACATTATGCAATTAATATTAATAATAGTACAAAGGGCATTCAAATGAAAGGGATTCTAAGTGTGTATCCATGAGATGCATAGGGTCAGAAATGGGACAGATACAGAGATAGAAACAAAAATAATTTTGGAGTGAAATGCATACAAAGCTTTTAAAAAGGAATCACCCATGGTGTTTCGGTAGGTGTTTCATTTCTTAGGATGGTTACGAAATTCGTCCTTGAAGAACTATGTCCTTTGATCATGAAACCAGTTCAGAAATATAGCCTTTGCGGCATCGTCGGAGTGAAATCGCTTACCCGTTCGGCCGTCAACATCACTTTTCCGGCTGAATTTTCAGCTTTGAATTTTTAGAGCCTACGTGAGTCGAGATGTTTCCATTGCACTCTGATGGGTCGAAGTGGGTACAGTAGATTTTACAAAGTGGTCACCGTCATCCTTGTAGCGAAATAAATGTTGTAAGCTCAGGTCCTCAGAAGGACTTACAACTTTCCAGGGTTAAAAACCTTTTTACAGCTTGCTGATCCTTTTTTGGACGCAGTTGCATCCATGTCAACCATTTTTAAATGAATGTCACGTTCTTGTGAAAACAGTTATCACTATTCTGTTTGCCCACGCGTCTGTGTAGTACATACACTTTTCTCTTATTGCGTTTGTTCCACGAAAATACATTGAAAATTGTTTGTATGCGAAGCTTCAAATCACTTTCATTAGAACACGACTAATAATTTCATTAGGATACACAATATAGACAAAACTCTTGTAAAAGAAAAGTAGTAAATAAGTGTGGGAATTTTGCAAGTATATCACCATTTATTTTTGTTGTTTTAATACAATTTGAAGAATTACGAATTACGAATTGAAGTGTACGATTAATGAAATTATTATTGGAGTACTGCATTTGAAAAAGAAAACAATCAGCTTCGTATAAGTATATGAATTAAAAATAATTGAGTAGTATTTTTTTCATTACGATATGTATTAATTGATAATAAAATGCTTTAAAATCGTGAAACTGTTTTTCTAATACAGTTAAATGTTTTGGCAGCTCATTGAGTATTTAGTTGTTCAAATCTGTTGCACCTGGGACCAATGTCTCATCTACGTGCGAGTGACATCTCGATTCAAAGAAACTATTTCAGTATGCGTACAAAGTAGCAGAGAGTGAAAGACTATCAATGCATTTGGCGCTTCGAGGTGGCAAACACCGTCATCGAGATGTCATTGACGAATTTGATCATGGTGTCAGTAGGACGTTCATATATTATGACAGGCGTTTGTTATGGAAAAGTGTGGAAGATACTGAGAAAAAGTGTGGTCTTTTTCCCTTTAACCCTTTCGTGGACCGTGGGAAGATTACTTCCCACATTCAAGATCCTACAAAATACGCCTGTGGGAAGCGCAATTCCAATTATAATATATTGACGCTGCTATTAGATCGGTGGGGAACAGAATTTCCCACCTCAATTTCCTGCTGCCATCTAGTGTTCAATCGACTGAATGGAATTGGTGGCAATTTTGGTTTCGAATGTTTGAAAGCTTTATGTGATATTTGTCTTACTACATCTATTTTGATGTGACATTGTACTGCTCAACGATTCTGCTGCAAACGTGAGCAAAACACCGTTTTTATTGTAATAACACTTTCTTATTTCGTATATTTCTGTACAATTTGTGCTATCTAATATTATTATAAAGAAAAGAAAGATACCAAATAGGAAGAAAATCTGTAAAATGGTGGCATCGTATCTTTTATTTTCTTATTGACCTTGACATCGTAAATAGTTTCATATTGTGGCAAGTGAACAAAGAAACAGAAATTTAGGCCAGCTAACATTCCGTATAGCATTAGCTTGTCAGCTAATGGACGGATATTCCTCAAGAAAAAGGAAAGGAAGTCTTGCTAGCTTCAAAGCAAAGAAGTGTGCAGTACCGGATGATGTGCGCTTAGCCAGTGTGGGAAATCATATTCCAAAGATGGTTCCTAACTATAGACGATGTAAGAAATGTAGCACAAAAAGGAAAAGAAAAGAGAACCCACTGCATCTGTGCAGAATGTGATGCATCCTTGTGCATTGCAACAGGCTTCTCATCTTCTCATGGCAAATAATCACCATTAAATTTAATTTTCTTTATGACTGTAAATGGTTCCGTGGGAAGTTTACTTCCCACCCCTGAAATTTAAGTGTAAAAATAAAATTCGGCAAAATAAAATGCGTTTCCTTAAATGATATTGCTTAATTGTTAATAAAACATAAAAAACTAGGAAAGATTTAAAAGAAAAATAAATGACCCACGAAAGGTTTAAGATCAGCCCAACTAGCAAATGATTGTTACCCTCTCTGACATAAAAAAAATTGACTGTCTTTTGCGCTGAATTATCTTGTACAGTTTGAAATTGATAACAAATATCCTTTGAACCTTGTATAGAGTGATGAGTGACATTTTACCTCAAGTATAAAGTGGTTTCCTATGTTTGCTGAATTTATTCTATGAATAATCCACTCATCATCTACTTCCCAATTTTTCCGTTGACTTTCTTTCTTCGAAGATTGTAATGATACAGGTCTTAATATAATTTATAATGACCTTCAGATATTGAGCTATGCTCAACAGTTTTATCTTACTTCAACTTCAGCAATGTCTTGTGCCTAATATTTTATGCAAGGTGGTGGCTCTTCATATAATAGTATGTGTGTTTAGAGGTTTAAGAGGTAACATTTTATCCATGTAGTGTTTTTATCATTCATTACCTTGTTTGTTCTCCCAATCCCGTTCCAAGTGATTTTTGTGCTTTAGACCCTTTAAAAGGAGTGGTTCATCAACAAACTTTTTCAACTGTGGCTGATAGAGAGATATACAGTGTTGAATATCTGATCATGTACAACCTATTATTAGCAGTCAGTTGTTGAACGCACTGTTCATCGTTTGCACACTTTACACTTGAGTGAATGAACATGCATTGATTAATGTGTTTTATATTACTAAACAGTTTGTAAAAAGTAAAAAAAAAAATGATTCTATTGAAATTTTTATCTTGTGTGTATTTCGATGAAATGTACTTACTAGCAGTTCCTTTCTTTTTTTTTTTTTTTTAATTTTTCCTGCCAAATTTTTTAAAGGCCCAACTTCAAATTTAAAAACTCCTCCCAATTTTGGTTGCACAGAACTTTGAGTAGGTAAAGTTTACTTACTGAAATATTATCTAGTTTTCTGAAAAAAGGTACGAAATACGTATTTTTGATTTGTTATTTTTGACATCATTTAGTGTAACACAGTGTTTCTCAAACTGTTGGACGCCCCCCTTACTTTTCAAAATACATTCTGACGTAATAAAAAATAAAATACACATTTACACTGATATAATACACTTGTAAATGTATCGGTAATGTACAATGTGTTTCATAATTAATTTATCAGTACCAAGTTAAGAACATGTTTAATGATTACCAGTGACCCTATGGGTATGTCATAAAAATATAAACAAAATTATTACTTGGTAATTTGTACCATTTATAATTAAAGTAGTATTATAGCTTTGCGTCAAAGTATGTTATTATTGAATTCAATACATTTTCAATATATGGAAGGGGAGCAATACACATTATGATAGAAAGTTTGAGAAGTCCTATTGTAACAGCAATTTCGATATTATATTGAAAGGTTCAAAGAAATGCAGCAATACTCGGAATATGCATTCCCGTATGAAATATGGAACGTCCTTTCTCTTAAAGACACTACTTAGTAAGACACTTTTTTCTTTCAAAATACTTCATAAAATCTTGTGATTATGTACCTCAATTTTCTCAAGCTCAATAACATAATTGTTTATAGCAAGGAAGAATAAGGCATTAGCTACTCTTAGTCACGTTTAAAAAGGAAAAAAAAAATGTTGTTATGCAACGTATTACACTCACTAACACAAATATTTGAGAGCAAAATAGTAAAAACAGGATTGTTACGAAACTTGACATACAGGTATGTGTCAAGCAAGCAAGTAAATGATTAGAAATTAAGCGTGATTATTCATTGCGTAATTTCACCAGAGGTACTTGGACTTCGTTCTCTTTCAATTACAAGAAAGGTACACATAACTGTTTTGCGTGTGTTTATTCTGTTGCAGAGGAAGGCCTTTAACGAGGAAAACCATAATTCCACCGATGGAGACAATATGAGCAGATGTCAGAGCTTCAAAGGGGAAGAATAATAGGGATGTAGGAAACTGGTTAACAAGTCACCTAGGACGTTCTGACTTTTGTGTGAGGAGGTGTTGAGGCCAGTGGACAAAAGAGAGGTCTGCTACACGGGGACAAATTTTTCATTTTTGTCTATGCATACACATGAAACATTGCAAGCCGCTTGGCTGAGGACAGTTGCTATCGCAGCAGCGTTATTGTCATTGTGATAACCATCCTCCGTCATCTCAGTTTGTAGTGGTTTCAAGCTGGCATGAATTTGAAACTGAATGTCCATCAAATATGAGCAATTATGATACCCGTGTTCGAGAGTAAAGGCCCCTTGGTGACCGTCTTAATCCTGCCTTCGATGAACAGTGGCACATCGCTCCCACAACTGGTGTGATGGCATAAGGTTGAATTATGCATACGTCCAATAATATTGGTCCACGTAATCACCCATAATATTGACATCTTCATGACAACCCAGAGGTCCGTTCGTGGTATTCTTGAGTCACATGTGTTGCCACTTATGACAGGGCTCCCAGGACAAGTTAGATTTTCTACAGGATAATGCTCCACCACACGCAGAAAGGGTTTCATAGGATTTCCTCCGCCCTATTTCTACCTTTCATCCCAATTCATGACCCCATTCATCCCAAGGTTTGACACTGATTGAGAAAATCTTGGATCATTTAGGATGAAAATTTAGACAACCTATGAGTTTGTTCAAATCGGAGGAGCGTTTAGTGTAATAATGCAGCAAGATATTGCAAGATATCAAACGTCACTCGATTGCCGCAATTCCCGTCCGTATCACATTATGCATTCATACTACAGGTTTTGTCCATGATTGTACAAAAGCCTCCATTTATTTGCATATTTTTTCTACAATAAATAGCTTTTTTACTTAGTTTTTGTAATCACTTGCTAACATCAACATTGTACGTAAAATTTCATTTTATTCTGATAAATCTTTCTATTTGTGCACATATGTATGGACACGAGAATAATTTCAATGATATTTGCTGTATGGTGTACTTAATAAATTCATTGAATCATGAAAAATGATAAACAAACTACAAACTTGTAGAACGAACTTTCTCAAGCAGCAAGTTATTACTTTGACACTTTATTTCCTCGGTGGAATATGCTATCATTAGTTATTCATTCTAAAGCTCTTTAAATATATTTTAATTGTAATTTCATCATTCCATTACTTTATCCTTAAACATACCTTCAAACAAATGTAGGTGGTTTGAAATAGCAAAGGCATAGTGGAAGTCTGATTGCAAATTACGGGTATTTTTCTAGGCAGTTTGTTTTTTTAGATCTCATTGAAATCGTTATTATATATGACAAGTTTTCAAAATAAATATCAGACTGTAATTTTGTATTTTTAATTGAAAATGGGCTAGTGATGCTTTCAGGCCGAATTAAAAATGTTAAAAAAAAATTGAGAAAACGAGATATGTTTTCTGAAAACTTGAAATTTGTTTTCAAATTCTTATCCGCAATTGAAAGCCATGATTTTACCTTCTTTTATAACTTCGCAAAAAATTAGATACTCATAAGAGTTTTCAAAATATTAACTCGTGAACAAATTGTTATATAAATAGAGGACTCAAGCAAAATTATGATTTTAAGCCTATTAATTTACTGTTTATTTAATTTATTTAATTTTTTTAATTGTTTTAACTGCAATTTTAATTTCCAACCACATCTCTCGTGACTATGCTAGCTGATTTTTTCATGCAATTTATATTTTGGCATGTAAAATGAAATCCAAGTTGTCCAGTTAAGTCCCCATTTTCCAATTTTTGTAAATATTTCAAAATATTTGCAAATATTTCGTTTGACAAAATTTATCTCTTGCTTTCAACTAAGAGTCTTTCACAATTGATGAAACAATTTTTATTATTTTACTATTCTCTTTATGGAAATTGATAGATAATCATAACATTTTTTACATTAGGAGAAAAAAAATTGAAAAATATATACCAAAAGTTTTAAAATTTATATTCTATTTAAAACCTCTAAATAAAAAAGAAAAAAAATGTTGAACCCCTCTCCCTCCTCTCTTTTTGTAAGATGCATTTATTGTCCAAGATGCGAGACTATTTGACTTAGTATATGATACTATGATGCTTTGAAAAACTAATATTATTTAAAAATTAAATAACATTGACAAATTTTTGAAACTAAATCAAATTAACAAAAATATGCAAATAAATGTAATAATTAATAAAAGCACACATTTTGCAATTTTATATAAAAATTGAAGAATAGGGCCCTTACCTGCTTGTTACGTAAGCATTTTTGTAGTTACTCATGGAGATTCTATGTACCCACTACATCATTTGGCTTAGTATAAAATTTTGTTTTTATACATGAGTTATACATACTGTTTTTGTGTTCACAATACAAAGTCTCGTGATAAACTTATATTGATTGATTGTGGTGTTTTTTGGCGTAAGAGCCGATCTTGGCTATACTGAGCCAAAAATTTCTTTTAAATAACATATATATATATTTTTTAAATCTGTTAAAATTTTAAAATAAAGACATGCACAATGTATACCTAAAAATAATTTCATGAAGATTTTTTTAAATGAATTTTAAAACATTTTTATATTATAAAAAGCTATATAAATTTATAAAAAATTTTAAAAGTAAAGATAATAAATTTTAGTGGGTATTTCTCCCCTCCAAATCAGAAAAGCGTGTACTTCGTAATAAAATAATTTACAAAGGTAAATATAAAAATTACCTCTTTTTGTTTCTAACACTATTTTCTAATCGGGTTTTGAAAGTCGTAGCGAATAAACGCTTTAGTAGGTGTTACGACTAACTCTTTCTTGTAATAGATTTTATGATCTTTTTTGACATTATCTGGATTTGACTGAGGCTCATCTTCCACATCATATAATATCATATCTTCCTCATCCGTAGTTTATTCCACTGGTGCTGACTTTTTCGGTTTTTATGTGGAGCCATTTTTATTTCTATTTTTTCTTCATCTAATTTTTTAAATAATTCTTTTTTTTTTCTTTTTCTTGATCGAGCTTTAGAATTTTGTTTGGTAGATGCTGTAGTAGATGCGGAGGGGGGTTGAGCACTGGAGCTAGATAGGCAAGTGGATATGATTGATGAAGATTCAATTGGGGTAATCATATTGTTGTTGGTGGATGGTACGTCATTAGATATAGGAATTTTAGGAATAGGTGGTTGGGATTCTGATATTGTAGATGTTGAAGGTAATAGGTGTGCTTGAGTGGAAGCAGATGGTGTAGAAATTGTAGGAATAGATTCACTTTTATTTAAACTAAGTCAAAAGTTGGAACTTATCCCGTAATAATGAACATTGACTATTCGTATGTAAATGCTTGTAACATTTCCATGCTCCTAACATTTCACGGAATTGTTATGTAAATGTAGAAGCGAAAGTTTTCGTTGATTTCACTACAAAACAAAATCCCATTATCAATTTTTATTTTCTGCAAAAATAACTGCCAGGAAAAAATTCTTACCGGAAGAAAATGTATTTTTTTAGTAAAAAAAAAAAAAGACACATAAACTTTTAAGCATAAATATGTATAAGTCTTCAATGTTTTAATTCAAAATAAAAAAAAAAAAAAAAAAGATTA
>BMAV01019316.1:72188-82818 GCA_019973955.1 Trichonephila inaurata madagascariensis
ATCAATATTTAGAAATATTATCTTAAATTTTATGAAAAGAAACAATGATTTAGTTACTGATAACAATTTAAAACAAAGTAATTTTGTGAATTTTTGCAATAATTGTTTAGAATACAATTATCCAAGTAAATTTATTTATAAATATATTTCTATTTCTAATTAAATATATTTTTTATCTTAGTTCATTTTTTTTATTTAAAACTCCTTTTATTTAGTTTACTTAAAAAAAATATTTAAAAAAAAAACCAAATTTTTAAGAGCTTATTTTAATTGCAATATATCGATTAGTATATAATCATCCAAGTTTATGTACTTTGTAATATATATCTATTTGATTTGATCTATCCTTAACTTTGTTCATTAACGTTTTTAAAGTTTCCTTTATTTAGTTTATTAAAAAAAAAATTTTAGTGGTTTGTTTAATTGCAAAATAAATATCCAAGTGGCGCCACAATTTTTCCTTCTAGAATAGTAGTTTCAATAGCATTCGTCATTTTACGTCATTTCGCGTTGGGAGCTTATTGAGGAAGGTTGAATTTTCGATCTCCAGTAATTATTTTACACGTAATTTTTTTGTTTTAATTTTAATTTTATTATTATTATTCCTCTCCTTGAGACATTCATTATTGTTCTCTTTTCTTAGCTTAATTTTAATATATTAGCAGTTTTTCTTCCACTTGTTGTATTAGGCTTAACTCTTCAACTTGTTTTTTTCCCTATTATGTCGAAAGTTTCTACTGTACGGGGAAGGTTGGATCCATAAAGCATTGCTAACCCTAATTCGCTGGCCTAATTCAGCGACAGCTTTAAAAATCATAATAGGTCTCCAGTTTAGTCCAAAGACTTCTTTGCATCTACATTTGTTGTTTTTGGTGAATGTGTGTGTGTGATCGATTCCATGAACTTGTTCCATTTGTAACTTTTTCACAAATGCCACATTTATTTTTTCTTTAGCAAAAGAAAAAAAATTTCCTGACAGGACCAAATCAATCAACATTTCAGAAATTCTCTAGAAGTATTGATTTTGAATATTTTCTATAAAAGTTATATAATTTCTGATGCAATATTGAAAAAAGAACTAATTAACTTTAAAATTCAAAGCAACTCAGATAATATTTTGATTATCAATTTTACTTATCTTTTGAGTAATTGCTAAACATTTTATCCATTAGCTAATTAACAATCAATATGCCACTTGTATATACACGCCAAAAATGAATAAATTAGCAATCTGCCTTTCAAGCACCTACCGTGAGAGTTACGTTGTAGATGAAAAAGAAAAGCTCAAGATATTATTTCTAAAGGTAGAGAAGATACAACACTAATAAATTAGCTGTTTTATTTACCTGCGAAAGTCGAATCAGAGCATAATATGTATACTTATTTTATTACAGGATTGGAGTATGGCTGTAATAATTGGGTTTTCTGTTTCATACAAATATTTATCATATTCAAAGTAACCAGAAGTTATTTTCTAAAGAAACTTGTGAAATCTCGTTTTAAAGTCTTATAAAAATATTGGAATAAAACATATTGCAGTTGCCATAAAGAAAAATAAATATCTTGCGATTGTCTAAACATTGTTAGAAAATATTTTAAAATTTAAGTTCGAAGGTGTAAAGAAAACGAAAGAAAGTGGCATCGGTATTCTAAAACATGGTGATTTTCATGATCAGATATTACTCGCTATAAATTTGTATATGTGTATTTAGAATTTTATTTGCCATAAAAAATGCATTAAAAACAATAGAAGTAAAAAAGAATTTCAAATATAATTAAAAAACTCTTATGATATCCTAAGATTGTTATTTGTTTACGACAGATTTAGAAATAAGTTATTGGATAATAGGTATAAGAAATATGGAAGAAATTAAAAGAATAGGAGAAATATTTTCACTTATATTAAGTACATACTACAGATTAGTCGTAAAAATTTTACAAGTATTTTTTACCCAACTGGATTGAAAAATTAGAATGAAATCATTTTAAAATTAAAGATTATCTTTATTGTCCATATGGCATTTTTTATAATCTCTCGCATTTTAGGTGTTCGATGTTTCCTTTATTTTCAACATACAAACCCAGCATCAAGACAAAGAAACAATGAGAATTGGGAATATAATAAGTAAAGTATAAGTGTAGACTATTTGAATCAATCAAAATTCCTTAGAATATAAGAGATGGTATCGAAGAAACATACGACTAATTGACTACTGAAGATTTTTGGTTTGATGAGAAATTGTTCTGAGTAATCATATAAATTAGCAAGAAATTTACCAGATCAGAAAGAAATATATAGACCGCATTTTCCGCGATAAAAAAAGATCTTGATAATACTAATATAAGAAGCATTTAAATAAACACGGTCACTAGTGAAAAATAACGGTAATTATTTTATTATTTCACAAATATAGTTATGCACAGTACACATACTCAAAAATAGTCGCCAAAGCTGCTGGCACATTTTTCTCATTGCTACACCAGCCGATCAATTCCATCTTTGATGGCTTCTGTTGGATCCAGACCTGGAACCAATCACACACTTCGCCCTCCATTGTGAATCGATGTACGTGAATAGCTCGTTTTAAAGGTCCAAAAGCATGGAAATCACCCGTTTAAAGGTCTGGACTCTGCAATGGATATCCCAGTGTTTCCCTCCGAAATTGATGTAATGTCGTCTTCACCGCATTAACCGTGTGTGGTTGTATGATTGACTGTATGGAACAATAGATAAATAAGGCTAAGCTGCGCCAAACAATGATTTAAAAAGTATTACAATTCTGAAATTTGGTAATAATACATACGCAGCTTGATAAAGTCAGATTATGCTCAAAAAGCTTCAGAAGATTTCGATTAAAAGAAAAAAAAATAGAGAGAAAATTTAAAAAAATAATTTAAAAGTTTTCATGATTTTCATAAAGTGAATGAAATAATTCATTTATTAAAAAAAATTGTATTAAATAAATTCTTAAGAAAAAATTGTAATTGATGTAAAATACCAATTGCAAGTAGGATTGCAAAGAGATTTGGATGAAGATTTTCATCAACCAAATCAAATAAAGATTAAACTGATGTACGAGAAAAATGATGCGACGATTTTTAAAAACTGGACAATCTATTAAAATGTGATAAACAGAGTACAGGACATTGTTTGAAGTACATTCAGGAGCATTCTTACCAAGTAATAAATCCCTGTGCATAAAAAGAGTATGACCAATGCGAAGTCAAGTCAGCTTAACATCGGTTCTTCGCATCTTCATTACAAGCAAGCTCCAATGACAGGTTTCACACAGTGCAGCTTGTTATTAGACTGTAAATTCCATAATTCCTGTCAGGCAATATCAATAAGATACTGGATGACAGGTTTCATGTCCCAAAAGGGAAATGTTATCGGCAAGAGTGTCATTGCTGAACGAGATGTGATGTCCGCTTGCTCATTGCCTATGACACCCACGTGGCTTGGTATCCAGCAAAACTGTACATCATAGACCTTACCATGCAGCAGATTCGTTATGCCCATTTTATCATACACCACAGGATGGCACCGATCGTTGCAGTTCTCAAGCGCTTCTAAGACACTCATGCTATCAGTATAGATATAGTAATTAAAGGCTGTGTTGGAGACAATTAATTGAAGTGCGCGGTACAAGGCGATGGCTTCGGTTTTGAAAATCTGCAATAATTATCCAGCCGATACCCACAAATATTATCTTCAATCATGGCCTCACACCCAAAGTAATCCGTTAGTTTTGAATCACACATTCGTGTAGATGCTAGAATAATTACAATACCAACTACGCGCGATGGTAAGCAAAGATGCACTGAAATGCGAACGGTGTGATGGCAGATTTATTGTATGTAGCCAAAGGGCTGATACAATGAAAACGTGGTTTCCTTGCCAATTTTTTTCTTTCCAAAACGCATCTGGATATCCACATTAGGTAGTTCGATTAACATTAGAAGGTTCGGATAACAGAACCTTCGTCCTTTCAATAAATGGCGGCATGTTATGTGACTGAGTATTATAAATTCTCTTCATGCTAGTAGTCATATTCACATTTTTTAGAGGATATGAAGACATGGAAAAGATCTTAAATTAATAAACAAGATCTAGCTTTTTTCCTCTTAGGCCCAGATAAAGTTCATTTCAAGTGACGTAGAAACTATGTACCGGCGATGTGCGAAACGCACCGGAGAAGATTCTCAATGCTGCGTGATGGACTGGGTCAAGTTTCTTAAGCGTAGATCCGTTTACAACGAAACCATAATTAATCCGCGAAAGTGCGATATATTGATATACTTGGAGTAACCCTGTGTGGGCGGCATGCAGCAGAATAACGTCATTAAACAACATGCCTAGGCGTTTCTATCGAATGACTTGTCTAAGTTGCTGTAAAGTGGTTTGATAACTCTGGGCATTGGTGGCTCCTCGTTCTAGGAACTCGACGTGCAGTGGGCCGTTGTGATAAAAAAAAGGACATCATGACCTTACCAGAACTGGTGTGCAAGAGCTTTGGATTTTTTTTTAGGTAGAGATTTCGCCCGTTTCCACTGTTTGCTTTCTGGTTCAAAATGGTGATACCATTTTTCGTCATCAATGACAAATTGCTACGGAAAGCCTTATTCCTCCTCATGATAACGCTGCAGATGACTCAAAGACAGCGTTTTCCGGCTGTCAGGTGATGAGAAACCTGCCCACAATTTTTTTGAAATTTCAAGCGGATGCACCATGGTGTTAGTGGTGTCCAGGTAATACCCATCAACTGATGGATCTCGTCCAAGGTGATTCTGCGGTTCTCTAAGACTAAAGTATTCCCTTCCTCAATAATTCCTGATATGACACGGTGAGTCTGTCCAAGCCGAGCCCCTCAATGAATCTTTTGGGCCTTTCCGTAACACTTGAACGGATACAGACTGTACTCACCGTACACAGCCTTCATCCGTCGATACGTTTCACGGCCTCTAACTCCCTCCTCCTTTAAAAATCGAATCACGCCTCGTTGTTCTTTCTTACTCTCTTGCATTTTCAGCAGTGAACGATAACGTGTTTGACAACCTTCTCTTCGGCGTGAAATCCCACTACCGCTATGTTACGCCAAACGTTGCGCACGCGTCAGTATCTCTACCAATAGATGGGGCCATCATACACGCAGTTACGTGGTGCCACCTTCCGTGTAATGCGAAATTACACGCAATGACCAGGTTTCATTTGAATGAACCTAATATATTAATTCAATAAAGTGTATGCGTGTGTTGAATTCATTGCACTATTAAATAATTATTCTTCCGAAATTTCATGATCCGTATATTTGTAAATCAGATGTGAAGATAACCGTTTAAGTGTATACAAACAGTAATTTACAAATGTACTACATCTATTATTCAAAGACACTTTAAAACTATTTTTAAGGAACAAGCATTAAGTAAAATAACTTCAAAATGTAAAACTGTAATTGTGTGACTATCACTATTAATATTTATTTTATATTTAATTATAATGGAAATCGGATAACTACATGTGTTTTAGTATGGATTCAAATCATTAGATAGTGCCCTCAAAAGTCTCAGAACTATAATGAAGTTACAAATGTAATTTAGTGCAATAATTTACTAAAAACAAATCATGCATTTGAATATTGATAATATTTTATGAACATATTTAATAATTAAAACAAAAAACATACATTTTTTCAAATGAGATTGAATATTTTTAAGTGAAGTTTTCGGAAGCATGTTTGTCAGAAAAAAAATGAATGTATAAAACTAACATTATATGGTTAAAAACAATATAAATTGTGAAAATTAGGCATAAAGTCTAATTTACATAATGCAGTTTTATTATGAATATTACAGGTATTAATGTAAATAAATCATATATTTTGTTAATTCTTTTCAAGATTATTCATTGAAAAATTTCCACTGTACTTTGATGCAATCGAATTATTTCCATTTTTAATACTTAAATCTGTTGAAGCCCATGGAAAAAGGATCGCGATAAAAGGAAGTGTGTGTTTGGCCACATTTTAAGTTATTATATGACAATATCTCAAAATATCTAGCCATATTTTACCTTGACATTTTTTTAAATGTAATTAATAGACATATATTTTCAAAATTTATGGTTGGTATAACATGTTAATAATTAAAGAGTTTTCAATATTGTTAAACTCTAGCTAATAAATAATGTCCGCAATTTCATAAAATATTGCCTTAATAACTCCAACTGAATGAAAGCAATATATTAAGACATTTCACTACTTTGAAAAGAGGGAACAGTGTTAGGTGACCAAATGAGTCATTAATTATGCAAGTATTTAACTTCCAATATTTTAAAATTATATTTTAGTCTGTCGGTAATTAGATAAACTTAATTACATCATAAATCATTCAAACTAAGCCAAAATGTTTTAAAAAATTAAACTTAAGAAAATTTTAATTCTTTAGAGGACATTTCTGTTTAAATGTTACACAGGTGCTGTTTCTTATAATTTCTTCAATTCGTTATCTAAACAGCCTAATAGTTATTTTAATTCCTTTTTCTTCTTTTCATCATTTGAGATAAAATGAGTTTATTTTGTTTCAAAATAAGATTTCAATTTTGTTTTGTTTTATTTTTGTTAATTTTATACCGTCAATGATTCGTTACTTTTACTAAACGAGACTACTATTGCAATTTTTTTTTTTTATCTTTCCTGTGTGGGAATTTTTTTTTCGTAATTCTACATTTTATTTCCGTTATTTCGCATTATCAATATAGGATGAACCAAAATTCTTGCAATAAAAACAAAACATTCATTAAAAAATAACTGTTTTACGTAAAAAATATTATTTTCCCATCACAGGATAAATCAATTTTAGTAATTCTTAGAGTGATAGATGACGCGAGTGATTTAGAGCGGGGGTGTCCAACCCAAATGACCTCGAGGGCCACTTCGGAAAAACATTATAATCTCGCGGGCCGCACATAAAAATACGTACATTTATATTATATTTGGAAACAAAAAACATTTATTGGAGTGAAAATTTAAAACAAAATGAATTATTATTATTGTTTTCATTATTTTTCATGCATGCAGACATATATAACATAATAATTATTTTTATATAATATAATAATAAAATGATCCAATAATGTTTAAAATATTACAGTTGCCATTTTCTTGAAAATCACGGAGTTCCTTTTGAATTAATCTTTCGTTACTCATTATTGAAATTTGATTGTGCTGTCATTCTCAAGCGATTAACCCTCTAAGCGGTCTGCACTTAAAGTCTTGCCATTCTGGAGATGCTTCAAAAATGCACCGCACATATTTTTTTGCTTTAAAAGTGGGGTTCTCAAAAGCGGTGGAGCCGTATTTTTAAGAATGCGGCTCGGCCGCTTTTGGGAATCTTGCTTGAAGGCAGAAAAAGCATCTCTGGAATGACGGAATTTTACGTGCAGACCACTTGGAGGTTTAAGTATACACATTGCCTTTTATCTTAACCGTTCTGAATAATTTTTTTAAACTTTAAAAATCATCTCTGACTGCATCTTGCTTTTTGGGCACTCCAAACAGAAAAGGAGGAGGAGAAACGAAAGTCTTTCACACAGAGAATAGTATATCATCCATAGTAAAGAATATGCATAATGCAATTTGGAATTTATTAAAAGTAATTTATTATAGTAAAATCAAACGTAGCTGTTTGATAGAATATAAATCTAGTTTAATCTAAAGGACGTTTCTATTATCAAAAAGGATTTATTTTTAAACAAGAACAGTTATCAGGCAAATACATTGCAGATTTATATATATATTTATACATAAATTCCACCTTAAATAAATTTCAAAATGAACAAAGTTTAAAAACCTGATATTTAAAAAAAAAAATTAAAAAGAGTCGGCGGGCCGCAACTTACGTACTGGCGGGCCATATGCGGCCCGAGCGGTGCTCGTTGGACACCCCTGATTTAGAGGAAAATTCGTAAGGAACACATCATTTTGGGCTGAACCAGTGTCGATTTAACAGAAAGCCTAATGTGGGCTTTGGTTTCATGAAACGAATTCACCCATTAATGTTCAGGTTAGATTTCGATATTATTATGGACGTCGTGATGCATTCCTGTAGTGACGTAAAATCAATGAAGTGTAGGTATGATTTTTTAAAGAAATAAGGAGCGTAACAGAAGATGCATTAAAAACACTTGGTGAGGCATGGAATAACACTAATGTTCTCCTAGGTATAAAGAGGACACACGTTCAATTTACTGAGATAAATTGTCTTAAAAAATAGACATGTACAAAAATCGATGTGTGTGCTTATAATATTTTGAGCACTCAATACATGTTTATAATCATGGCATGACTTTTGGTTCACCCTATAATTTTTTACGTACTTCAAAAAATGTTTCTATTCTTTTACTTCTACTTTTTTATTTCAAGATGATTTTAAAATTTTTGAAATAGGAAATTATGAGACACATTTTTTTTTAATTATTTGGTAAGAAGAAAAAAGTAGGAGTAAAAGACCGTAAAATCCGGCGTATAATGCGCATCAGTGTATAACGCACACCCATACTTTCAAGCTGCATTTTTTTGATTTTTAGGGATATTCGCCGTATAACGTTGATCTTATTTTTTTGTGTTAAAAGTGCGCGTTATACGCCAGATTTTAAGGTAGAATTACTTCATTTCAGGGGAAAAAGATTGCAACCTCAGTGATGATAATTGAAGTAAAAATATTTTTCAGCAATGAGTCTGAAAAGTGTAAATGTGATGAAGATTAGGAACTATTTTTAGGTGCATATTTTAATATTGGGAAAGATAAAAACCCAAAAATACCTAAAACTGAAAATGTGAAGAACTCAAACGCCAAAAACTGAGTATTGACAAATTTCTTTCTAGCTTTAAAATAATTGCTAACAATATAAGATATGAAATTAAGGAAAGATGTGTGTGGGGCTTCATTATGGTTTGCAAAATTCTTTAATACACACACAGAAAATAAAAATAACAAGCGTATTCTTTTTCAATAAGTACAGTTTTGAAACACGGAGGATGTGTCCTAAATTCGCGCCTTTCGAACATATGTAATCACAACTCCTTCATCTATTGGTAAATCTTTGACATCATTATGGAAGAATGGGGTTGCGCTGGCTTCTTTAGATTATGCGTGCTTAAATGCCTAAGGCAATTTAAAATTCTGACTCTTCTGAAATAGATATTGCCTTTTGTTTCTTAATTAGAAAATCCGTGAAAACATTCAAAAACCATAGGAGATAAATGAGGAATATGGACAAGAAAGATAATAGCTGAAATGGGAAGAAAATGTGTTTAGACACTAAAAAATAACCATGTAATGGAAAATGGTAGGGGCGATGGCTTGCTATCATTAATAATTATGAAGTTCAAAGAGTTGTGAGGGAAAAGTTAGAGAATATAAACTCTATATGATTTGACCATCACAAAATAATGAAATTTCCTTAAATTTCAAGAAGTATTCTGTATGAAACTGCAGTAAAACACTCCCAGGATTAGAAGATAAATCCAAATTGCATTCCTAGAATGAATTCCTCCATGCAAACTGTATACCGTAGAGAACTTTATGGCCAGCAATCCATGAAGTCGAGCTCAGTTCCACAAAAATACGGCTGTGTATAATTGGCCTATTGACGTTAAATCAGTGATTCTCAAACATTCTATGCTGGCGACCCAACTTCCAATCATAATTTTCATCACCCCCTCCTCAACAAAACAATAACAATGTATTGAATTCAAAAATAATATACTTTGATGTAAATCTACAATACAACTTTAATTATAAGCCGTACAAATTATCGAGATAAGTATTAAATTTTGTATGTAATTTTAGGACATGCCCATAGGATCACTGGTAATTATTAAACTTGTTCTAAATTTAGTACTGTTTAATTAATTATGAAACACGTTGGGCAGTACTGATACATTTATAAGTGTATTATGTCAGTGTAAATGTGTATTCCATTTTTTTTTTTTTTTTTGCTGCCTTTCTGTAAATTAATATTTATTAAAAATAACTTTTTGTTTTCGACTTTTCGATATACTCGTGCCCCCCTTGTAGAGTTTCCCCGTCCCCTAGGGGGCGTGCCCCACAGTTTGAGAAGCACTGCTGTATATCGAACTTTTTCTTAGAACCAAGAACATTTCACGATTTTCTTCGTAAATTAACCTCCAAACAGCGAAGTGTGAACGAACTTTTTCTCTATTGATTAAATTATTATTTTCCTTTCTATTTTTGAAGTATTTCTGGACATTTCAACTTATTCTCTTTTAACACGTTTTATGGCAGTCAGAAATTTTGTACTGGTTTTATAAGGTTCCGAACTCGCCGAGAGCAATAGAATTCTGGGCATTTCATCAAAGAAGCGCAACATTTAACCCTCATTTTTCAGTTCACTAGAAATATCTTTGAGACAAATAAATAAAGCTGTAAAATAATGTATGAATAAAATTAGTTGTATGCTTTAAATTAGAGAGAAAATGTCCTTAAAATACATTAATTTTAATATAAAATTATTTTTTTACGTTGAAAAATACAGTGTATTCCTCGACATACATTTTTCTTATTTTCCTTACATTTTATTTATTTATTTTTGATGGGTAATATATATAAA